>JACXGK010000157.1:96464-147792 GCA_016801125.1 Novumbra hubbsi | reverse complement strand
CACAGAAAAAGTTGGTTTTGCAGGTGGTGGTCACAGACACTTCTTGTAGCATGAGGCCCATTCAGGCTGCGCAGGCAGTCCAACCTCCTCCGGTATGGCGCATCCATGTGTGCCATCGCAAGACGTTTGCTGTGTCTCCCAGTACAGTCTTCAGACCATGGAGGAGATACCAGGAGACGGGCTGTAGCACAAAAAGAGCTGGACAGGACCATAAAAAGGCATCAACCCAGCAACAGGAACAGTATCGGCTCCTTTGTGCTCCTAGAGGATGCGAAACCCTCATGCCAAGGTCCTACAAAATTATTCTGACCAAAGTATCAGGAACAGACTCTATGAGGATTGCTTGAGTCCTCTGGTGGGACCTTTGCTCACAGCCCAGCACTGTGCAGCTGGATTGGCATTTGCCAGAAAACACCTGAATTGGCAGGTCACACATGAGAGCAGATCCTCACTTTTATGAAGCATAGGTTTACACAGTAAAGATTTTGATCTTTAATATATTTGACTCATCAAGAACCGATGTGTCATTTTTTTGAGGAGTGTTGTATTCTTAATTCTCGAAATGCACTTGGAACAGAAGACGTACAAGGAATTTGTATAACCAGTAGAGGTCAGTAGGAAGTCTCAGGCATAGGAGAGGCTTTGGGAAAAGCACGTGATCAAACGAGGCTTCGTACGTCATCCATCAGTATAGTTACACGGATGCGAGGTGTGGTTCAGAATGGGTAGACATTTCTAAGCAATCTGCTGATAATTTGGTTCAATGTCCAGATCTACAGTTGTTGAAAAACGCGTCCTTGGTATAATAGAGGCTGCGGACAAAATATGAACATAATTATGTTTTTTACGTATGGGTTATTTCAACTACTCTGCTTTCACATAAAATAAACGGAGACTTCATTGGACGCTGACACTTTTATCACATAATTATCTGATGACCAACGTTACCCACTTAGGTATATGTGCAATATATGGAGAGCCCATTTGTAAATAACCTGTCATGGACGAAACCCTTGGTGTCAGTCAGTTGGGTGACACACCTGTAGTCCGTTTCGAGGGCTTGTGATCTCTCCGAAGGTTCGACGTCATTCCTCACGTCGTGATCATACGTCTGAATGATAAATCTCGAGGACAGAAACGTTGGAGTTTTACTTTAATGAAATACGATGGCTCCGATGCTTGATAAAATATGTAATATTATAAACTGACGAGCAAATACACCTAAGCTTAAACTTCGAAATGCAGTGTTAAAATTACAAATGCCGGGTTATCAAAAAATTTAAGTGAACGTTTGGACTCTAAGCAGGCTTTCCTAAGCAATTCAGATCACCGATCTACATATTGAACTCACGGCCAGCGGATGTTTTTGTATGTTGGAATACAAGGTAGTCTACAGTATCTTGATAACCACCTGTTATTGAGAATGCATGACGTGCAGTGCAAATGTATTGATTATCGGTTAATTTGTGAATTTAATTAATTCAAGACTTGATATCTATGCTTTAGACAAATCTAGTTTTATGTATAGGCTATAACAGCGTCTTTGGAATGCACCTTGTCTTTTCAAACCCTATCAGGCGGTTGCGTGACATCCAAAGCTTTCTGTCTCAAAAGACGGCTGGTGGGCTGGTGCATTACGTCCGTTCCAGTGAACCATTTCATATATGCCCAGATTTTTATCATGTGTCGTTTTCACCACTGTTCCCGTATTCTTCTATGTTCCTGTCACTGTATATAAATATATCATCACCTCGTGTCTATAAGACTTTGATCCTGAAAACGTATTGTATGCTAGTCTTTGACACATTTATGCCCACCACATAGATTGTTCCTTTATTTAGTATTCAATCTGCCCTACCTGTCGCTTTCTTTTTTCTTTTTAACGTACCAAACTGCTGATTGTGGCCTACTGTATTGTTTGGCAATATCACGGATAGACAGCGCTTGACTTGGGATAAAATAAGTGCAGGAACTGACAAATCACACGTTTGACTATGTTCATGAATGAATGTGTTATATTGCCCTAAAAAAGAAGAGGAATGCTGTTTGACTAAAATTAGATACTGACCCAGGTCAAGCACTGCTGATAGAGGTATTCTGATTTGATTGCCTCATATGGTAATCTTAAATTGTATTTATAAAAAGATATTTAATACCTACAGGTCCGTTTATGGATTTAAATCCCTTCACATTAAAAAACACTTTTCCTCTGAGGTATTGTTGAAATACCTAGTGTATGGACTTCATTGTATCTCATTGGGAGCTGCTGTGACAAAACATGGCCTTGATTACAAACTGGATAGCATTCAATTGGGAAAAACAAAAAAGCAAAACATAAAATGGATGTAAGGCATTTTATTTCAATACAAAACATGAGTCCAGAAGTACCATAGCAATTATATACCATAGCAGTTATTTATAGTAAAATCATGTATAAAATAGACAAAAGGATTTGCAACAAAATCAAATGCATAACTAAGGACATGATATATATACTGTTTACACTACATATCATATTTAAAAAGCAAATAAGGTAGAAAAGTATTTACATCGTTTTGGGCAAAGTAGCATTTAAACAATATTGCAGTACAAAAAAGAAGATTTCAATATTTACAATATTATGGCATAAACCATATATAATTAAGCTAAGCACCACTACATTTTCACTACTCCTTAAAATAATATTTTATCCAAAAACTGTCTTTTGGTATTTTGTTAATTAGTTAATTTATAATGTAACCCCTACAAAAAGTGTGCTGTCAGCCAGCAGGTTTTGAATATGAACAGCTTTCCATACACGGATAAATTATCAAAATAAAGATGCATTTTAATGGTTCTCTGTCCCTAAAGAACTCTGACTGGTTAACTCTGACTGCTGACAAGCACACTTCTTTTTTTGCTAATGAACAAAGTACTAAATAGGTTTGAGTAAAATATCTGTTTAGGCAAAAGAGTCTTGCATAGAACTTGAGCATGGTAGTGTTGTAGAGCAGATATGAACTAACATAATTAAAGCAGTGCAACTGGTCCAAGAGGAGACTAATTGCCGTCACCCTTAAGAGTCTTTTTAACCCGTGGCACTAGGAACATGCTTCCATCGGAGGTTTGCTGAAGGGAGTAGTCG
Organism: Novumbra hubbsi; assembly: GCA_016801125.1. Lineage (NCBI taxonomy): Eukaryota > Metazoa > Chordata > Actinopteri > Esociformes > Umbridae > Novumbra > Novumbra hubbsi. The sequence continues at coordinate 144,668 of JACXGK010000157.1, read as the reverse complement.
CTGGGAGAGTAAGGCTTCCCATCCTCGTCTCTCAGTAGACTGAACACTTCCATGTACAAACTCCCCAGCTGCTCCTTCAGCTCTTTCAGACTGCCGTCTCTTTGGGCCTTCTCCCTAAGCAGGCGCTCCTTCTCCTCGCGCAGGGTGTCAAGCTCCCCCTCCAGGCCCGAGATGCTCTCCATCTTGCGCTTGCGGCAGTTCTGGGCGGCCACCTTGTTCTTGCCCCGTCGGCGGATGTCTCGGACCAGGACCAGCTGGGCCTCGTTGAGCTGATGCTTGGACATGAGCTCGTTGAAGTCGTCCACTGGAAGGTTGATGATGAGCTCCACAGCAAAGGGGATTTCCAGGATCTTGGCCCGATGTTCGTCTCTGGACAGACGGGATTGGCGGCCTGCAGAGCGCCTCCTCGGCTTGTCTTTGGTGAAGGGATGCTGGTTCTGGCCGGTTCCCTCCACGGGCTCACTCTTTGGGTAGGGCAGGCTGTCGGTGGGTAGAAGAGATGGCGTACAGTTGTTGTCAGGGGATGACTGTTCTTCTCCGTTCAGAGACAGCGAGAACATCTCTGTATAATCAGACTGGTTGCTGCCCGGGTTGCTCTCCATCTCCTCCAGATCGGAGTCGCTGTACACCATCGAACCTTCATCCTGGTGGGATTTTCCTGGCGAGCTGAAATTGGGGCCCGTGTCCAGTGACACCCCCGAATCAGAGTCAGTGAACTCTGTAGCCTTCCTGTCTTCTGTCGGTGAAACCTTAGAGTCGTGTGTTTTCGAGGGTTCCAGATGTCCGTGTGGTATTTCTTCCAGTGGGATGGTCTCGTTTGAGGTACTGGGCAACATGGGTGAGCTTGGTTCTGTGTTTGACGGGTCAGTGTAGAATAGCTCACGAAGGTCTGTTGCGTAGGCTGCACTGTGCTCCGGGGCTTTCAGAGTCATTTGGTTGAGGTTGTCAGGGGGAACTGTCCCATTGTAGCTGTTGAGGAGCGGGACTGGTGGTATGGTGTCCATGTCTGTGACTATGCCTTGGAGCTCAGGCAAGTAGAAGCTGTAGTTGGGGTCCTCCACCTGTAAGGGCACGGTTGTGGTGGAATAGGAATTCTCGTCCAGGCTCTCAGGTACTTGCATATTTAGGCACTGCTGTTGAAAAGGGAAGTGAAGAAATAGAAAACAAATTGTGAACTACGGTATGCATGTTCTTATAAGGCTAGAGTGAAAGGTGAGAAAATATTTCATACTTTCACAAGTGAGATGAGACACAAGTTGCTCTCATAAACAGAGGGTGAAATCATTTTCTACATTTAGAATGCACTGCCATTCTAGTTTAAATAAAATACAAATCTAAATATAATGCCAGTCTTCCTGAAATCTGCTCTCTACTTTCAACTACATTCAGCTCCCAAGCAAGTATGAAAACCATTCAGTGATGAAACTTGATCATAGATAATTCTGAGAGGAACACCTGTTCCTGAAACTTTTGAAATTTGGTAAACAAAGGCCTGTCTGTTGTGCGTCCTTGCCCACCCAGCTGCAGCAGACACTCATACATTCCTTAGGTGTCCCCTTACCTGGCTGAACAGGGCCTTTTGTGACCTAATGAATTTGTCAATTGTGTTACCTGGAGCTCGGGCAAAGAGAGGAGATCCATCCAGGCATGCTCCACATCCCCAGGGGCTGGTGCCAGAGACACAGGCACGGCGGTGGAAGCTTTGTTGGGGGACAGCAGAGCCGAGAGCATGGGATTCTGGGCCACGGGTGACGGCTGGGGGGTCAGAATGTCGGTCCTAATGTTGCCAATGGAAGAGGGGGGCAGGATTTCAACAGGGGGAAGGCTGGGCTAGAATACACAGACACATATTAGAGGGATTAGAGGGTATCATCGATATTGGAAGATAAAGAGAACTGGTGTCACTGGTGGTTCTTAGACAGTTTATACCCTTACCTCTATGGCTTCTATTAGAGGGAAATTCTCAGCCAGAAGCTGCATGCACTCATCAAATGAAAGTGCATCCTCATTCACGCCGGGAAAAATGGTGTTCTGCATACACAGAAACACACATGAATTACTGGATCAAGAAAGTTAAGCAATAAGCGACGTATTCGAACACAGTTTTAAAGGATGCTGGCATAAGAAATTACCCACACAAATAGCACATACCTGGTCGCTCCTTTCTGGGGGGGCATCTGTGCCGGACACCTCCCCTTGCCTGGGTGGCAGGCTGGGCACAAATTCTCCTGTCTCCTCGTCCAGCTGCTGCTGTTCCAGCAAGGCCTTCTCCTGCTCCCTCTGCAGCTGAAGCTTCTTGTCCTCCTCCAGCTCCCTCTTCCTGCGGAGGTCGTCCTCCTTCTGCCGCAGGCTCAGGTCAAACACCTCCCTCCCCGCGCCCAGGTCTATGTCCTGTCTCCACAGGATGTCAATTAGATCCATGTCCTGTCAGGAGAAAAAAAAAGCCACGGTGAGATAGGAAACAAAGTCAGTCAAGAGTACTTCTGTTTTTCAGCTGGGGTTCTTTGAAGAACCGCTTGGTTTTCATATATATAGCACCTTTGAAGCGAGGATCCTATTTTACAGGATTGTGATAGCGACAGCGTTACAATAGGATGGGTCTGTATGCTCACCAAACACAAAGAAAACAGTAAGCAAAAAACAGCAGTATGAAAAAGGGTGTGTCCACCACAGCCAGACTGTGGTTCTGTGCCATGTATTGTATTCTCTGTTCCTCTCCCTGTGGACAGCTGTCCCTTGCCTTAACGCAATTCAATCAGATGAGATGCGTGAGGAGGACACATGAATAATACATTGCGGTTCTTCTTTCTGAAAGCAGGATGGGCTCCACACCCACCACAGCAACCTTCGACGTCGGGATCTAGCTAAACTGACAAACATCATGGCTGAGCAAGTACCACAAAAGCACACAGTAAAAGAGCATTCGTTTCAGATACAGATTGCATACAGCAACATTACATATTGAGCTCATAAAGCTTGTACACGTACTGTACGGCTATAGCCATCATCTTTGTTAGAGCCATTTTACACTGGCGCGTTTCGAGGCCTACACAGTACTGTACTTACAAAGCCGGCATTTAGCAGTGTCCTTGATCAGCCTTTGTTCCTATACACGAGAGCAGCACACAGTGGGGCTGAAATACGCAGCTCAACTTGAGAATAAGCTGTTGCCCGAGATGCTCTGGGATGGTTGTAATTATTCAGATGGCTTGGATTTCAGTCCAATCACAAACAAGCTGGCACCCAGCCAAATCTAACCCAACCAATAAGAGTGCCCTCTCAGGTAACAAGAATGTATAAGGCTGAACCTTTAGAAGAACCTCAAAGTTACATTGGTTGCATAATAATTTTGATTATATTGTATAATATATATTTCTTAACTATATATTACTAGGAACATATTACCAAATATCTTTCTGTTGGTCTGTTTGATTCAATGTGCTACTGGAATTGAGTAGTGCTCAGTTAAATGCTCAGTTGCAAGTCCTATAATGCAAAATGCACTCAAAAAATACATAAACTTGGAAGACACACAAATGATAATGTCCCAACAAATTTCAGATGGGGTGACAGTGAGGTAGGCTGCATATACATGCTAAGGGAACAATCAAACTTAAAAAGCTTAGTAGACTTCAGACTCGTATGTCTTTTATAAAACACATTCAGCACATTAAATGGCAATGTAGATTTAAGAACACGTTGAATTAACTCAGTAACCATTTAAACATCCATTATAAAATTGTTTATAAGAAATGTAGAGAAAGGATCAAAAGGACAGATGGAGACCTTGAAGAAAGAAAAAACTGCCTCAATAGATAACTTGACACGCAAACTATGCTGGCAGTACACACACCTTCCATTAAAAGATAAGTTGGCCATTAACTTCATTTTTATGGCTGAATGACTCTTGTGATGGATTACTACCATTTTGGGACATGTTTGCAGTTATTTATTGCTTAATGACTAGGCTGTCACTAGTGTTTTCAAACAATGTGTTTACCACCATTGATAACCTTAGCAGCAAATTTGGCAACAGGTAGCTGTCTTGGCAACACTGCACCAGTGTAAGGTTTGACGATGGATCAGAGGATTTCTTCGCAGTACCTAACAGCAGTCAGGGTAGACCTCCAACACCTGGAGGTCTGTGCAACCCTGCAAGGATATGACGCCACAGACCATCACTGACCTATCGCCAAACCAGTCATGCTGGATGATGTTGCAGGCAGCATAACGTTCACCACGTTGTCTCCAGACTCCTTCGTGCCTGTCTTGGCTCAGTGTGAGCACTCATCTTTCAAGAGAACGAGGCGCCAATGGCCGACCTGTCAATGCTGGTGTTCCCTAGCGAATGCCAATGGAGCTGCCTGGTGCTGGGCTGTGGGCACCGGTCCCACTAGAGGATGCTGGGCCTTCATGCCACCCACATGGAGTCTGACAGTTTGGTCAGAAACATGCACACTAGTAGCCTGCTGGAGGACATTTTGTAGGGCTCTGGTAATATGCCTCTTGTTCCTCCTTGTACAAAGGAGCAGATATCGGTCCTGCTGCTGGGTTGATGCCCTTCTACAGCCTTGTCCAGCTCTCCTTGTATAACGGCCCATCTCCTGGCATCTCCTCCATGCTCTTGAGAAAAGGCAAACCTTGCAATGGCACGTATGGATGTGCCATCCTGGAGGAACTGGACTATCTGTACCTGAATGGGCTGCAAGTACCGCCACATGCTATTGAGGTGCAGTTAGGGGATTTAAAACGTGCTGTGCATGCAAGAAACCCGTGAAACATCAAAAAGATGAAATAATTCTGCAAGGAAGAGTGGGAAAAACGTTCTGCTGCCTTCGTTTTTATGATTGCAATTTGCGTATACTCCAGAATGTCATGAAGAGTGTCCCTCTTTGCCATGAAAATTAACTTAATCCCAAAAAGCATTTCCCCTGCATTTCAGCCCTGCCACAAAAGGACTAGCTGCCATCATGTCAGTGACCCTCTTGTTAAGACAGGTGAGAGTGTTGATGAGGACACGGCTAGAGGTCACTCTGTCATGCTGATTGAATTAAAATAACATCCTGGAAGCTTCAAAATGAGGGTGGGGCTTGAAGACATTTGGAGGTTTGCCTGGTGCCAAGAAGGGCAGCAAAGAAGCCAAAACATGGACATTTTGGTTCCGTGGCCCGGAAACTCCCCAGACCAAAATCCCATTGAGAAATTGTGCCCAATCCTCAAGAGGTGGGTTGCCAAACAAAACCCCACAAATTCTGACAAACTCCAAGCATTGATTATGCAAGAATGGTGGCTCAGAAGTTAATTGACAGCATGCCAATGCAAATTGCCGAGGTCTTAAAGAAGAAGGGTCAACACTGGAAAATATTGACTCTTAGAATGTACTTAATCTTATTGTCAATAATTGCCTTTGACACTTTTGAAAGGCTTGTAATTATACTTCAGTAAACTATAGTAACATATGACAAAAATATCTAAAAACATTGCAGCAGCAAACTTTGTGTAAACCAATACTTGTGTCATTCTCAAAACGTTTGGCCATGGATGTACAGTTATAGGAAACATCTTAATAAGGATATTTCAGCCAAAGGGGGCAATACCAGCTATTAGGGCTTTTTCCTTGGAAAAAGTTAAATAAATGATGTCATGGTTAACATGTATTGTTTTTGGTTCAGTTACATCACCTCTGTATATAGATAATGCTTGAAAGAAGAGCAGATATTAATTTTTTCACATGACTGTACATACGTATGTATAAATACCACTAAAACTAGTTGCAGTTACAGTGTGGCCCTCTGAAACCTCCTTATAACCACCCCCTTTGCACTGCTGGGAAAAGATTACAGCAGAGAGGGTGACTTCTGCATGTAAACTATCCTGTTTAGTGTGTGGATGGTACTGATAAACATGACCAGCCCACCACATTCCTTTTTCTCTCAATGAAGAAAACATTTGTCTAATAAGACCTTGTACACCTCATAATTTAAACATCAAGGACATTCCCAATATTTTTCATCGTTACTCTCCAATTACTTGGGTGGAATCCAAATCTTTTTGAGTTTTTTTGCTGACCAACTCAGCAAAAAAAAACTGCCTTTAGTCAAAACCAAGAAAAACGTATTTATTTATTTTTTTATTCCATAATGCATTTATATGTTTGACCAATATGTGACAGTGGGGCAGTAACCAGTGTTGCCAGATCTGAGGTTTCCAGATTGTTGTTTATAAGAGAGCTTGGGTGGTTTTTATGTGGCCAGCATATTGTCAGTGAAATAGGGCAACCCTGTATGTAATGTTGGAGCTTGTTGGCTCATTTGCTAAGGTTTTGAACTGTGGAAGATAACTAGCTGATGTAACAAACAATGGATGGTAAAGATTTTAAGTCGAAACCTTTGCCTTACAACGTATCCATTGTCTACAAAAAACGGTTGCCCAGATCAAAGAGTTTCCTGGTCAAACCTGTCCAGGAGAAGTCCAAAGCTATTTAGAGTGTTTATTAGATAGGTTGTTTCAACATGTTTCAATGCCGATTGTCGGATAACTATCCCTGTAGGTGTGCTAACCTCTCCCTTACAAATAGGTTTGCGTGCCACTTTTATGAGCCTGAAGTGAAAGCTATCGCGCAGTAGCCTCAGATAACAGGCACGCTGCCAATCACCTAGGCCTTAATTATACTACACAAGTCAGAATGGTGAATAAATATATGTAGGATATACTTTAGCGATCTATCATTTCTATCCTTATATCGACATCTGCTGACTCCATTCACTATAATCCAAAGGACAAACAGGATGGACAACCTGTAAAGAACATTTCAAAATAAGTGTATTTTGTATTTCAACATTCACGTTGGTAATGTATTTTTTGGGTGACAGACTGATTATTCATGGGGTAACCATTGTATAATAACACAAAATAGCTTCTGAAGCTACGTAGCAGTGGTCCCTGGTTGAGATCAGATGGAAGTGGTGTTAGAGCAAAGGTGACATTGACTGCATTCGGTCCCATCTTTTGCATTAAATTACATCTGACTCCTTTTTGACACCTGACTTTCAAAAAGGCACAAATTGCCATCATAAAATCTGAGGCAGCAGACTTTGTGAAAATTCATATTTGTGTCATTCTCAAAACGTTTGGCCATGGCTGTATGCAAGCCTTATATTACCAAGCACGACACCAAGCGTCAGAGGCAGTGGTGTAAAGCACAGCACCACTGGACTCTGGAGCAGTATAAACATGTTCTGTGGAGCGACGAATCATGCTTCCCTATCTGGCAGTCTGATGGACGAGTCTGGGTTTGGCAAATTAAGGATTTGCACTGCACATTGTGCCAACTGTAAGGTTTGGTGGAGGAGGGATAATGCTATGGGGTTGGTCTAGGCCCCTTAGTTCCACTGAAGGGAAATGTTAATGCCTCAGCTTACCAAGACATTTTGGAAAATTCCATGGAAAGTTTCCAACTTTGTGGGAACAGTTTGGGGAAGGCTCTTTTATGTTCCAGCATGACTGTGCCCCAGTGCACAAAGCAAGGTCAATAAAGAGATGAGTTGGATGAGTTTGGTGTGGAAGAACTTGACTGCCTGCACAGAGCCCAGACCTCAACCCTATCAAACACCTTCGAGAAGAACTAATGCCTAATGGTTTTAGAATGGGATGTCATACAAGCTCCCTTAGGTGTAATGTGTTGGTGTCCCAATACCATATGTGTAAATACATATATACAGACGTGGCCAAATGTGTTGGTACCCTTAGAGCTGATGAAATAATGCTTAATTCATCCTGAAAAGTGATAAAAGCTACTGTATCATGTATACTTGCATGCCTTTTGGAATGTCATAGAATAAAGCAAGGGAGCCGTGAAAAAGATGAATTATTGCTTATTCTACTAAGATATTCTAAAATGGCCTGGAAACATTTATTGGTACCCCTTAGAAAAGATAATAAATAATAGGATTATAATATATTTGAATTAGATTATTTAATTAGTATCACACATGTCTTCATCTTGTAATCAGTCATTGAGCATATTTAAATGGAGAAACATAGTCACTGCACTGTTTGGTATCATTTTGTGCACAGCACTGACCATGGACCCGAGAAGGCAAAGGAGAGAGTTGTCTGAGGATATTAGAAAGAAAATAATACACAAGCATGGTAAAGGTAAAGGCTACAAGACCATCTCCAAGCAGCTTGATGTTCCTGTAACAGTAGCAAATCTTATTAAGACGTTCAGGGTCCAAATAATGAACTATTCTAAAGTGGCCTTCTATGTCACCTGATCAGAATCCTTTCAAACATCTATGGAAAGAGCTGAAACTGGAGAAGACACCCATCAAACTTGAAAAAACTGAAGGAGTTTGCTCAGGAAGACTGGGCCAAACTGCATGTTACCAGGTGCAGAAGTCTCATTGAGAGCTACAGAAAATGTTTGATTGCAATGATTGCCACTAAAGTTTGTGAAACAAAATATAAGGTAAAGGGTCACATCATTTTTGTACATACCATTTTCATTTGTTTTATTTTATGTAATATTCTGTTAAATATAGAATAAACAATGGTGGATGCCAATTACTTACTTACGCAAAGCAATTTAGTGTATTTTTTAACACATGTATGCCTTACCTTAATAGGCAGGAAATAGGAAGAGTCTTAACAATGAGATTAGGATGAGGACAGAATGGAACAGCGGAGAGCTGAGAGATTGGAAAAAGAAAATAGAAGAGAAGAAAGTGGGACAATCTGGATTTTACCAAAACTGACATGATTGAAGCCATATATAAACACACCACATGAGTGGAATTACCTAGAATTGGCTATAATTAGATTTCCTTGTATTAGTCTGTATTACTTTACAGAACAATGTACAGGTTTCTATTGCTATATGTAATTGGTATTAGTAATTGGTATTGTAGTAGCACTAAATAATTCAAATGAGTTGATTTGATTCAGAAGACACTGTCATCTATGTGACTTTTCCTAATCTAGACAGCATGTTAGCCAAACTACTGTTGATCCATCAAGTGGCTTGTTCAAATATGAAATATGTAGTAATCCATGCGTAAGGGCCTGTAATACACTATACACTGTACTCATGAAAACTGCTAAAATACAAGTAGTTTTGTGCCCAAAAAACTCCAGAGTATACACAGATGCAGTGTTTCACAATGTATATTCACAGTGAAAATAATTGGTTGACAAATTAATCTTCAATTTAGTTTGTAATGCTACCTGACCCAGTTCTGTCTCACTCAACTCTCACTGAGATAGATAACATCCAGTATTTTTGCTACATGTATGAAAAATGTGTAATTCAGTGACATGCCACTAACTTGAACTGAAGGTCACATTCACAAAACACTTAAACAGCATTCAAGGATTAATACATCAATATTATATCAAATATATTGTAGGCCCAAGTGTATTTTGATATTTCTTACCATCATAGCCTATTTAGGTCTAATACAGATTTGCTGAAACACCAACATACTTTCATTTAAATGACCTGCGCCTTAAAAATAATCGTTTACACTGGCACATTCCTCCGAGACAACGATAAAGCAGAAGTGACACTGAGATAGGAATAACATCCATAGAGCTCACGCTAAAGACTGGGGTGCCGCTAGTGTTTGAGGGGCTTTCGACAAGCGACAAGCTAGATCGCATTGCTTTACGAAATAAATGCGTAACAAAAAGGCATGACCCATTCCAATATTCCAATATTTTCTTATTTGGAAAATCTAAAACAAATCCAGGTATTCATGCAACTCTTTGAAAAGGTGTTCTTTATCTAGAGTAAAGAAGTATGAAGCAAGTCCAATGACTCAGCAGATTTTTACGGACGCATGAGCAACTCAGAAGGTAAGTGGTGTGTGTCTGCGTATGAATCGCCTACTAACGGTTCATGTTCAACATAACCACATTAAAAAAATGCTTTATTTAAATATCTCATACTTACAGTACTTACGTTGCTTATAAGCTTTTGTTTCTTATATAGCATATATTATGCTGTATCTTTGTCTAGTCTTTTATACTGTCTTACTCCAAACATTTTAAGTAGTCTGGGTTGCATAAAGAAATGGCAACCCGTATACGCTTTCGAAAAAAAAAATACGTTTGCTAGACATCAAAAGAACAATTTGTTATGGACCCTTTGCCCTTACCTGTTGACTTCGATGTTCATTTGACAACTCCACCTCCATTATTGACATCAACTGCTATGAAATTGCAGTAAAAACGCCCAGAACGGCAATTATCTTCAATATATATTAAATTAACGAACGGTGTTCTGAATATAAAGCTGCTTCACTTGCATATAAAACAGTACGAGGTCTCGAAATAATGAAAGAATAAATTAACCCGCTGAGCGGTCCTGCCCACACGCTGCCGCAGCCAGTCGCAGGGCGTTTGGTTTTTTCTGACTGTGGGGAAATCGGCCCCCTGCGCACTTGTGAACCACAATAACGATTGGCCAAAATAGTGGATTTACCGGTTCGCTTCCAAAATAAAGGTAGCTCTTTTCTACGTATGCACCCCATTATCTGTTAATAATTGAATCATGTCGTATTTGGACTAGATAATGCTAGACCAGGTTGAACTGTAATGACCTATATTCTCTTTTGTACAAACCAGTGACTTCACACTGTGAATGCAGTAGACATCAGATCCGGCAGTAATCATATACTTCACTAACCTACATTATGGATTGTAAAGATTTTACATAATTAGTATCTTAGCTCTTATTGTTGGACTTAGAAAAAAAATTATGCTTAACTCATGTCGGTTGGCCAAACAGACAACCACCTCTGTCCTCATGACTGCTAAGGGGCATCCACCAAAACATGGGTGGGGGAAAATCAGTTAAGGTCTCAATTTATTGTTCAATCTAAAGAGTAGAATACACCAGGTGTGACTATGAAATGTGTTTGTGTGTTAGTCAGTCACAAACTCACTCAAATAGCCATGCCACTTTATAGCTTTTAAACAAATGTTTGGGGCAGCTATGTATTTATAACATGTTTAACTTGACGATACCTTGCCTATTTTACTTGTCATATGAACAGAATTTTGAATGGCTACAGACCATTTTAGTAATTAGTATTCTCTCTCTTTATATCTATCTCTCTCTCTCTCTATATATATATATATATATATATATATATATACTGTATATATGTATATACAGTATCTCACAAAAGTGAGTACACCCCTCACATATTTGTAAATATTTGATTATATCTTTTCATGTGACAACACTAAAGACATGACACTTTGCTACAATGTAAAGTATTGAGTGTACAGCTTGTATAACAGTATACATTTGCTGTCCCCTCACAAAAACTCATCACACAACCAATAATGTCTACACCGCTGACAACAAAAGTGAGTACACCCCTATGTGAAAATGTCAGAATTGATTATAATGTATATAATCCAATATTTACAAAAATGTGAGGGGTATACTCACTTTTGTGAGATACTGTATATATCATATGGACAAAGGTATTAGTATTAGTATTACAAATTACGCCTACAGGAGCTAATAATGAGTTGATCCCCCTGTTGCATTGCAGCTATAACAGCTTCCAATCTTCTTTCTACAAGAGTTTAGAGTGTGTCTGTTGGAATTTTTGCCTGTTCTTCCAGAAGACCCTTGGTGAAGTCAGATACTGATGCATAGAATTTACAAAAAAAAATTGGTAAGCTGAGGCATTAACATTTCCCTTAAGTGGCACTAAAGGGGCCTAGACCAACCCCCCAAAAATAACCCCATAGCGTTATTCCTTCTCCACCAAACTTTACAGTTGGCACAATGCAGTCAGGCAGGGAACAGTCTCCTGGCTTTCGCCAGACTCGTCCATCAGACTGCCAGATAGAGAGGCGTGATTTGTTACTGTTACGTTCCACGTTGTTTATGAGGTTGTGTTGTGGGTGTGAGAGCCTGATTGGGTGTTTGTGTGGTGGTGGTAAGTTTGGTTTGTTTGCAGATTGCAGATAACGAGGTGGGCGGAGCTACTGGGCCACTGAAGAGGCCACACCTGTGGCCAATTAAGAGATCCTATAAAGAAGAGAAGATTGTGTTTGCTCAGCCCCTGGAGGCTACACTTTTGCTTTTGTTGTTGTTGTTGTTGTTGTTGTTGTTGTCGTCGTCGTCTCTACTGCTAATCTAATCCTCTGTCATGTGTACTACCTGTTTGTCTAACCCTTAAGAGAAGGGTCAGGTAAGATACCCTGGGGTTTACATATGCCCGTAGATAACCACTGTTAAATACACCAGGTTAGATACGAGCGGGTGTCCCCCACTGTTTCATGTAGCAGGTAGGTTAGAGATTGATAGGCAGGTAAGGAGCAGGGAAGAATAGGGCCTTTTGTTTCATTTCTTTGCTTTGACCCTGTTCATTCGGCCCTTCTCCTATACCTCCTGTTAGTTGTATACTGTGTTTGTATTATCGTATGTATGTATGTTACTTCTATATGCCTTACCTACATCAATTATAATAACGAATACCATTCCCAGTGAGGGAAGGTAACCCAGAACTGTGTCTGTTGCCTTTTATTACCCTAGTCCCACTTCACAGGTGTTTTGACACCGGCTGTTGCGTTTCCCCACCTCCAGCGAGCTCAGTAGGTACCATCACGGAGGTGGGCACGTAACGGTTACTCTAGTGGCGCTGTGCATTAGACCACTTCATCCAACGCTTGGTGATACAAGGCATGCATACAGCTGCTTGACCATGCCATGAAACTCCCAGCGCACAGTTTTACTGCTGATGTTAATGCCAGAGGTTTGGAACTCTGCAGTAATTGAGTTATCAGTGTTGGAGACTTAAGCACTCAACCACCCTGCTCGGTAACTTTACGTAGTCTGCAACTTTGTGGCTGAGTTCCTGTGGTTCCTAAACGCTTCTAGTTTGCAATAATACCACTTACAGTTGATTGTGGAATATCGAGGAGGGACAACATTTCACAAAGTGACTTGTAAGGGTGGCATCCGATTACAGTATTTTATACACCTGTGACAATGGGACTGAATGAAACACCTGAATTCAATGATTAGGAGGTGTGGCCCAATACTTTTGTCCAAAGAGTGTTTATATAGTACTGAAATAAATCAGCCTGCACCAATACAAGAGTTAATACACTATAATTAAGTTAATAATTCATAACAATGTCTTTGTCTTTCCTGTGAAGAGACAAAGATATTGTTATGAATTATTAACTTGGAGTCTGTTACGAGGCCTCAAGTTGAATGCCCTGTGTGTTGTTTATATGTCACTGAACTGTATGGAATCAGGATGATTCTTCGCAATATTCGCCACTACTAACTCAGTACAATATATTTTATGTATTATATATTGACATTTTATCATACTTAAGAATGTTTTGTCATGGTTATTGTGAACATTCCGTGAGCACAAAAATGTAATCATTGTTAAAAAGAGATAACAGAAAACAGAATAAATAACAAAAAACGTACTTTACCTTCTTAAACTTGAGCAAGACCCAGGGCCTTTCTAGTAAGGCTGATCTAATGGTGCGTGTGCGTGCGTGTGCGTGCGTGTGCGTGCGTGTGCGTGCGTGTGCGCGCGTGTGCGCGCGTGCGCGTGCGTGACTGTGCCTGGACAATTTTGGGTCATACTCTAACCTGATTGGCCAGACTCCTCGTGAGGTGCATGGTGACCTAGCATACTCATTATAACTAACCCTTCATCTTCTTAGGCAAGTGCACTTACAAATTCACTCTGTGTTTGTGCACGTGTGCGTGTGTTGTTGAGTGGTCTTAGGGTTGGTATAGCAAAAAACAACTTGTATAATATTTGTAATTCCTTGATTCCTCACCATCTTTCTTTCTTACTTCCGGCCTAAAATGTATTCTAACAAATACATATTTGAACATATTCTACAATGAAGAGACCAAGGAAAAAGGATCTGAAGAACAAAGGCAAGGTAAGGAAATTCAGCTGCAAGCACATTTCTCAAACACATGTCAATCTAGCAGCAGAAGGAACCAAAAACATTTTGACCTTCAAAATAAAAGACCTTAGGTTTTGTGTGAGGAGAACCAGTGTAAAGCTGACATATTTAGTTTGTTGCATACACAAAACTGACAAATTATGAAACATAACATTTGTTAAGAAATGGTGCATGCTATATATACCTTGAAATTGCATTTTGGACAATACATTGCCGATATACATTAAATACTTCACTTTTATTAAGAACAGGTGAAATTAACAGTCTATACAAAATACACATGATAAAACAACACATTCTTGTTAAATTCATAATAAAAAAAAAATATATATAGCAGCACAGAAATCAGGCACAGAAGACCTGTTTGCCCAAATGATACCTTCAGTGGGACTTGAAATTCATTCAAATGCTCAAGAACTCATGTGTAGCCTATTCCCCTTCTATGGAGCAAAACAATTTATTTTGGTTTTACCTAGTTTGGAAGATATCCTTGGTCATTATACTGTAAGTAATTGATATGATTGATGTTTCTGAAAGAACAGCTTCTTTCAGACAGTGCTTCCATCTTCTTATAACAAATTAACCTTCAATATAGTTTGTAATGCTTCCTTACCTTCATTTGTGCATTGTAAGCCTTCTTTCAGACAGTGCTTCCATCTTCTTATAACAAATTAACCTTCAATATAGTTTGTAATGCTTCCTTACCTTCATTTGTGCATTGTAAGCCTTCAGAGAGCCTTTGAGGCATTCAAGCAGCTGGGGTTCCTGACCTCAGTATGGATTTGCAAAATTTCAGACCAAAAACATTGCTGATTAGGGCATAGGACAAAAGCTTTGGGGGAGCCGTGTGCCCACAGAATCACGATCCTTGTCTCTTTTCTCCCCAACAATGTAAAAGCACCAACTACAATGCAAAACAATTATTTGGACAATGACAAAAATGTTATAGTTTTGTTGTGTACTCCAACACATTGAATTTTAAATTCAACTGAGGTTAAAGTACAGACTGTCAGTATTAATTGGAGGTGCTCTGCATACAAAGTCCCCCTGTTTTAGAGGACCAAAATAAATTGGAGAAATATGAATATTCTTACATAAAGATTTTGTTGTCAAATGTACTACTTGGTTGTAATTCCTTAGTTCTACACCCTATAGACCCTATGTGCTCATATTCAGGGGATTTGTGCCTTGAGTGTTGTCTTCAGGAAGTTAATTGACTATTCACTTCCTGAAGACAACACTCCATGGGGGCTCGACTGTGGTGAAATTGATTACTTCAGAATAAAAGTAGATGGTCAAAAAGATGACCGGGCAAAGAGTAGGTTTGAACGTGTGAACATAAAGTGTTTGCTTTCATACTCCCTCAAACGGTGTTTACATAAAAAAAGTCAGAAATTTGGGGAAACGCGTCAATATAACTGTTGGACAGCAGAGGGCGATGAGCGGATAGTAACTATAGTAGGCGTGTAATAAGATCTCGTTACACAATATTTATCGTCGATGTAAAGAGCTGTCTCACAATGCCCCAATCCCATATGTCCCCCCTAAACTTTAAACCCTGAATCCTCACAGACTTTATTTAAGTCACCTGGTAAGTGAAGAGCTGCGAAAAGCTGTAAGGGCTCAAAAGTCAATAAAAATGAATGGGACAGCACTTTAGCAATGTTCACGTATCCCATCTGATTAATGCATATTTGGAATTTATCATCATAAGACAAACTACACATAATTCTGGCTATATGAACCATCAGTGAGCTTTGTGTTTATACTAACACGATTTTACAGTGGGACCGCCCTAAGCCCTCACAGACTTGAGTCGTGAGTCGGTGATAGTGGATATCGAGATTGGGCCGTTTTCATCATGAGGGAGAGTGATGGTGAAATTAGCATAGAAGATGCCCCCACCACTTTTAAATCGTGTTGGAAACAATAAACGGACACAGAGTGACAGACAAGACACAAACAATATGTAAGCACTGTAAGAAAATAGTGCCATACATCGCGGCTAAACCGAGAACTATGCGAAGATACCTACGGAATCTCCCCGGCTGTCAATTAAAATCAACCGGCTGTGCGCGAGGCAGGAATGACGCCACTCACTACATAATTTGCGTACACAATAAACCATGCTACCTAGGCTGGCCTCGGGGTAGCGTGCGTCACTAGTTTTGTTCAGGCGAGCGAAACGTGTGGCTGCTTTTTTTCATCGTAGTTCATGCATGCTCATGTCATATTACATGAATGTATTGTGAATCAAAATGACAAACATTACCGAAACTTTAGGGCCAGCAGGTGAGAAGCAGTCAGGAACCCCACCCCCCTAAGTGTACTAAAAGGTAGGAAATAACTGGGTACATTTTTACACAATGACGCATGCTTATTACTATTTAAATAGTACAACCCTATTTCCCAAAAAGTTGGGATGCTGTGTAAAATGGAAAGAAAAACAATGCAAAGATGTGCAAACCCTATATTCAATTGACATTAGTACAAATGCAGCATATCAAGAGTTTAAAAATGTAATTGTTCCTTGAAAAATATATGGATGTACTTTGAATTTGATGCCAGTTACACGTTTCAAAAAACCTGAGACAGGGGGAACAAAAGACAGGAAAAGTTGTGTAATACAAAAAAAGAACCTGGTGGAACATCTCACAACTCATTAGGTCAATTGGCAACAGGTCCAAAACAAGAGTATAAAAAGAGCATCCCAGAGTGGTTTAGTCTGTCAAAAGTAAAGACAACGTTCCAGTCCATGTTTTGGTTTTGGTTTTGTCTTTTCCTTATTCGTTTTTTTCTTCCTGCCTTCCATTACGGATTTAGAGAGTCCATTTCATCTATCCCTCCTGTGTTTGTAATCACCTGTGTCCCATTTCCTTGTTTGTTTGTGTATTTAGTTAGTATGTTTGTGGAACACAACAACAAGGTGTTTCACTTGGCATTTTGGGGGACCTACACAATATTAGGAAGATGGTCATAATGTTATGGCTGACGGGTGTATGCTGTCATCCAGACAATGTCTTTTTCAGGGAAGGGCTTGCTTATTTCAGCAAGACAATGACAAACCACATTCTGCATGTCTTACAACAGCATGGCTCCACAGTAAAAGAGTACGAGAGTTATACTGGCCAGCCTGCAGTCCAGACCTGTCACCCATGAAAAACATTTGGTGCTTTATTAAACGAAAAAAAGGAAAACCAACGGGTCTCCTCAATTCCCAGATGACTGATTCTTCTTTCGTTTTGCATTTTTCTGCAGCCCATTCAGGTTGCACAGGTAGTCCAGCTTTTCCAGGATGGCACATCCATATGTGCTGTCACAAGAAGGTTTGCTGTGTCTCCCAGTACAGTTTCAAGAGAATGAAGTAGATACCATTTCACAAGGAGAGCTGGATAGGGCTGTAGAAGGGCATCAACCCAACAGCAGGACTGTTATCTGCTACTTTGTGCGAGGATGAACAGAATGAGCACTGCCAGAGCCCTACAAAATGACCTCCAGGGTATTAATGGTGTGCATGTTTCTGACAAACTGTCAACAAACTGTCAGAAACAGACTCCATGAGGGTGGCATGAAGGCCCAACATCCTCTAGTGGGACCCGTGAATGCTGTTAGGTACCGCAAAGAAATCCTCTGACCCATTGTCAGAATTTACACTGGTGCAGGGGGCCCTGGGTTCCTCCTGGTGCAGGACAATGCCCGGCCTCATGTGACCAGAGTGTGTAGGCAGTTCCTGGATGACGAAGGCATCAATGCCATTTACTGGCCTCACATTCCCCAGACCTGTATCAAATTGAGAACGTCTGGGACGTTATGTATTGGTGCATCCACCGCCACCAAGTAGTGCCACAGACTGATCCATCTGCCGTCTCATCAGGAGCATGCCCAGATGTTGCCGGGAGTGCATACACACTCTTGAGTCACATTATGAGCTGCCGTGATGAACTTAACACTAGTTGGAACAGCCTGTGATTTCAGTTGTTAGTTTCAATCCAGCCCTCAATTGGTTGGCAATTTTGGTTCCAATTGAATGTAAAGATTTTGATCTTTAGAAAAATTTGGTTAATCAAGATCCAATGTGTGATTAGAGTTTGTGATAAAAAAAATTAGCAGTGTATTTTCACTATTTCTCACTATAAATTTACAAGCTCCCACAATATTGAAAGAACAAATTGTCTTTCATGAAAATTTTTCAGCTTATGCTATATCCATTAGCCTGGTCATACATTTTTGCATCAAATAATTGTTCCCCATGTAAGGTAATGTATTTCAGATTGTTGTTAATTGTTGTTGTTAATATCAGTGTCCCTGAACAACAAAATTAAGAAAAAAAAAATTCAGGCAGACATCACTTTCAAAACTTTAAAACATCTGAATTATTCTCTGGACAAAATCATTCCTGTGTTAGTAAGAAAACAAACAAAAACACAACTCATGTTCAGATGAAAGCAGTTTAATGAACAATTCCTTTACCAATACAGCTCTCCGACAAAGGCCTTTGGGAAGATGAAGTATCACTTTGTTAACCTTTCCTAATAACATTCCAGACGCATTTCTGATATGTTGGCCAAACACAAATTCCCTTCCTGTATACTGAAAACCTTTAATACAGTAAAATAACTTAACTTTCAATAGCACCTCTGAGATCAGGTGATACATTCATTCCATTAGTATAGGAAACAAAACTAGTGAACTTCAGTAACCGCTGGCTGTTCAACCAAGGTAGAAGTGACTTCTGTTCTATTAGATTGTGTTTATAAATAAGATGTTTCTGGCATTGATTTGATAAGAAGTTCAATTGAATTTAGACCATGAGGGAAATGTACACATTTAATTTAGTTTTTAACCAAAATATTACAACAGCCTTTGGGTAGGTTTCTTTTCATAGGGCAATATGAATACTAAGGGTTTTTTTTTTACCCACTGACAGGCAATTTCCATTGCCATGACATTTGTATTGTATTTATTCAATTAGGCCTATCCATTGTAGGCCATGAGAGTCCTTAGTAAATATATCATGTTATTAAAGTACAGATGAAAAACAGACTAAGAACATTTCATTTTAAAATGTTTCTTCAAATGTTTTATGATGTTGCTGATTTCAAATATGCAATAAGGTCTTGGCGCTCTCCCTTTTTCTTGATGCCTGCAAAGATCATCTTCGTTCCTGGAATATATTTCTTGGGGTTTTCCAAGTACTCCAACAGGGTGTCTTCACTCCAGGTAATGCCTGCAACAAAGTCATTAAAGCCATTAACCCAAAAACAAATGCTACACATCAAGACAATATTTCACTTCAATTCAAAATGGTGTGCTTTCATTGTAAGACACTTTCACAAAATAAAATCAAGCAGCAAGTTGCCATCACAATCGGAATAAAGTCCTGGAGGGATCCAACCTTATTGCCATTATTTAAACAGAGGTCACCAGTTATCAACGTTTAGTCTTAAGCCAGTATGCTTAAATTAGCTAAATCTGTCTCAGCTTCAAATATTGAGGACAACATCAACGATTATAATTTGTTTTGCAGAATCTATTAACTTTCCTTAGTTACTTTGTTATACTACGTTATGAACATCCCGTAAAATAGTGTGCCAGAAAAGCAAACAATGAGATTGCCGCAAGAAATGCATGTGATTGTCATAAGCACTCTATTGTCAAATATTGACAGCAAACCATGATTGGCTTTCATTTCCCTGAGACTGTCACGCATAATTAACATCCATGCCCTAGTATTGATAATCATATTTTTGTCAAACGTTGAAATCATCTTATTCTGGAAGCTTAAAAAGGCACTTATATTGCAAACATGATATAATAAATAATCAGTACTACGGTTCTGGCACAAATCCTAATAACATAAGAAAAATTAAAATTTTCACTAATGTCCAAAATCATCTATGTTATTACAGAGCTAATGAATTGATTTCATTTCTTAGTTTTGGGTGATACGTTTTGAAATTGATAACATGTGTCTTGTACAAGTGCTAAAATGTTAGCATTCTGAAACAGTGCCAAGAAAACTCAATAGAAGTTTGTATTAATGGGAAAGCTTGTGGATATAAAGTTTACATGGTAAAGAAAACAAATGAAACGTTGTTATGTCGTAGAACTATCCCTTAACTTATCTACATTCAATTTAAGACCTGCAGTACTTTGGGGAATGTCCTTGATTTGAAATGTCATTGAATTGACCCAGAGAGCCACTCACTAGGTCAGATAAGGCCTACCTTTGCTTTTGTTGGCATCCGTGTAAGAAAAGCCTGGTGCCTGACCAGTCTTGCGTCCAAACAGACCCCAAAGGTTTGGACCCACTTTGTGCTTCCCACCTTCTTCAACAGTGTGGCACTGGGCACATTTCTGAACGAAGGCTTTCTTTCCCTTTGCAATGTCACCCATAGTAACCTAGTGGAGAACAGATAGCATGTTATATAAGCTATGCTCCAGCTACAACTTAACTGTCAAACAGTGTTATAGCTTGACTTTATAATGCTGCATTGATTACCAAGGGGGAAATGACCAGTTTGTAATTTGTAATAAATTGGAAGCAAATGATTCCCCAAGTTGTGGCACTCAGCAACCTGCCATCTGTCTTAGAGGCTCTAGACTATGTTCACCACATCAAGACACCTCCAAACGTAACTAAACAGCTGCACTACTGCACCCAAATGTCTCACTTCCAGTAAATTAATGTATAGTAACATATTTACAACTCATATTCCCAATGTATGTAAACTTTACAAAGTTTAAGTAAAATACAAGGTGTTCTTACCAAATAAGAAGCTATTCTGATTACAATGATTGGAACTCGTTAAGAAACAATAATTTAGTCATGTTCAACAAGTAACGTGAACTAAAAGTACATCTATATAAGTATCAAGCTTGTAAACAAATTAAACCCCAAAAAACAATAGAATCGGCTTTATAAACAACGTTTTGTGATATAGCTTACGCTTAGCAGACGGTCGACCAATCGCGTTCAGTTACTATGTCACGTAACGAAATAGCAAAACTAATCGTCACGATATTCCTGGTAGGAAACTACAAACGTAACGACACAACCAAAAAGGGATACGATATAACAAATAACAAGTTAATTACATAATGTAAATGGTTTGCATTAATCGTGATCATAAATGTGTGTGTATATATAAATAAATTAACGCGGCAATTGACTCCCAAGAATGACCCAAAAACAAAATGCACTGCGCGGCCTACTGACAATGTACCGGTAACGTAACCAAAGGGCGTCCAAACGATTACGGTTTCCAATCTTCTCAACCTTATCTGGTCACCTTACTTAACCATCATTATCAGCAGAACATTGAAAACAATGGAATAATATTCGCACACATTTTGCTAGTTAGCTAGTTATAACAATCCGTCGATTTAGCTAAATAATTCATTAATAAATATATTCTATATGCAACGTTACAAGAACTCTTGTCTAGAAACGACGTCCCCATTTAGTTCACCGGTTACTTACTGTATCCTTAGTAAGGTCAATAGCAAGTAATTTAATCAGACGTTCTAGATAACGCGTTAGATAATTAACTTTATGATGAATTGAACCAACAAAATCTAAAACAGCGGATTAGGGAGTACACTGAATTACCGTTTAGGTTTAGCAAAGTAGTCTGTATTTTTTGTAGGACAGATTTGTATTCTTCACTTAGAGGACACGCTGTAGCCTACCGTACCGGCTTCCGTGTAGCAGTATTTTAGTCCAATACTACCAAACACTATACGTGCGCTCGCAGGGTGAAAAAATACACACATTTAAAATAGAATGAGCCACGTGTATTACCTTTGATGACTGTGTGTAATAATATAGAAGTGTTTCAATAAAACCGCTTCATCAGCTACCGACGGCCTGTAGAGTGGTCCTTCTGCGGGCTTCAAGGAAGGTCACATCATTTTAGAGGCACCGGCATTTGACGTCACATTCAGGCGGTACTTTAGTCACGTGCTTGTATCTTACGTATCGCTACCTTTTAGAAATAATGTTATTAAATACTTTGTTAGTGGTTTTAATTAATTGGATAGTACTGGAACACACTATCCGCTACCGATAGTGTGTTCTTAACACTTTTACAGCGATTGCATTTTTTATTTAGAAATATAATTTGTTCACAAATCATCAGTGACAAACTGGGGTAAAATAACAGTAAAATAACCACCAATATATTCTACAACATGCATAACATTACATCAGTGATTTACCTGTATATTCTTCAGGGTTCACTCCTTGGTCCTACACTGTTCTATATAAATTATTGCCTATACGTATCTCAAAGAAACATTCTTAAATTATTATGTTGATGGCACCATATTCTACATGATTGCTGCACACTTAGTATGATTTCCAACAACTACAAAATTCCCTTGTGGATCTAAGGCTAATTAGACAATGCATTTGCTAATCTTTAGGCCCCAAAATATGGGTTTGGATGATTTCAAAATGTCAGTAAAAGCTGTCATAGAACATGTTTTTTTCTACAAATACCTTGGGATTTGCGGGTGAATTCATCCTGAAGGTGTTCAAATGCAGTTGAGCTCAGGGCTCTGTTGAAACCAGTCCATGACGCTTTCAACAAACTTTTCTGGACAGACTTCGCTTTCTGAATGTGTCTGGAAAAGGAAAGGGCTTCCCCAACTTATTGTCACAAATTTGGAAGCACAGAATCGTCACCACTAAAGTGGCCTTTTATGTAAGAGTGGCATAGAGGAAAAAAATGAACATATCTAGACTAGAGGCTGTCAAAAGCGATGTGTGACACTGAGGCAGAGCGGAGGAAGCTTTTATGGTCTGGTGAGACCAAAATAAAGCTTTTGGCATCAAATCTAAGTGCAGTGTTTGGAGCAAGTCTAACACCACCATCCTGTAAATCATTGTGGTTGCAGCATGATGCTATAGCGATGCCTTTTTGCATCAGGGAGGGCTTGTATAGATAGAGTGCAAAATGGGTGCAGCAAAGCACAGGGAACTCCTGAAAGAAAACCTGCTGAAGTCAGCAAGAGAACTGTGAATAATTGACCGCTGACATGCAGCCGAAGCCACAATAGTGGCTTGAAAACGATAAGGTATATGTCTTGGAGTGGCCAACTCAAAGGCCAGAACTCAGTCCAATTGAAAATATGTAAAACATATAAAATTGCTTTTTTTGCAAAGAAAAACTGACCAGATTTGCTGGGTCTAGCTGTGCTAAGCTGGTAGAGGTTTAACCAAAGACACATGGCTGTAATCACCGCCAAAGGTGCCTTTACTTAATACTGACTAAAGGAGAGAACAATAAGGCAATCAATTATATTCTGTTGTGTTTTCAAAAATCATTTACATTTGTTCTTTTCACTTTGACATTATGTACATTCATGTGTTGATCAGTGGCAAAAGCTCTGAATTTAAATATAATTTGATTGAATTTATTAACAGTAACAGGTGGAGAAATGGTAGTGAATACCTTTGAGTATGCTGTAGCATTCCGATTTCCTTTTCCTGGAACTACAGGGCCTAGCCCAAACCATGGAAAACAGCCCCAGACCATAATTCTTAACATTCCATGTGACACTATGCCAAAACCCTGATTATTTCGTTAGAACGTCAGCGTGATTCATCACTCTTAGAGAACACTTCCACAGCTCCAGAGTTCAATGGTGGGAAGCTTTATACAACTCTGCCAGATGCTTGGTATTGCACATGGTGATCTTAGCATTGTGTGCAGCTGCTTAGCAATTGAAAACCCATTCCATGGAGCTCCGACGAATATTGTTGTGCTGACGTTCCTTCCAGAGGTAGGTTGGAATTCTGTAGCATTAGAATAAAATACTTTCATGTGGTTTGTGCTTCAGCAATCGGTGGTCCCGTTATGTGAGCTTGTGTAGCCCAACACTTTGCGGGCTGAGCTTTTGTGGCTAGTAGATTTGTCCACTTCACAATAACAGCACTAACAGTTAAATAGGACACCTCAACCAGGGCAGACATTTGACAAACTGAGTTGTTAGAAAGGTTGCATCCTTTGATAGTATGGTATTTTATTGTTTTAGTTGAAAGGTAATTCAGATAAAAAGAAAAAAGAAAATTAACTTGCTATTGATATTGCTGGATAATGTGTAATAAAACCTGAAAGTGTCAGAATGGTGTTTCCATTTGAGGCTGTTTGATGCCTCTATTTTTAGAATTCGCTCTGCTTTCCCATCTAATTAAGACAATGTGGAAAACGTAGCTGCTTGCCTCCTAACATTGACCACATCCTGTTAGCACGTAATCCTCCAGGACCTACGTAGGCTCCCTGTGAAACAGCATGTACCTCACCCACAACTCTGAAATGTATGGCTGATCATTCACGACATACGACTACAGTTTTAAACAAGTTAGTGTACATTCACATGACATAAAACAATGAGGCAAAAACTAATGACACTACATTCTTAAAAGGATAAAGGAGTATATGTTTATTGAAAGAAAACCCCCAGGTTACAATCAGGTAACTACTTTCTTGAAATTAACTCAAATTACCTACAGCTGCAATATTATACTTCTTTTAATAAAAAAACAAAGACTAATAATAGGAGTTCTGTGGAAAATAATGACTGAAGTTATGCACCCACAGCCTCCATGTGACCACATTACACTTATTGCCCATTACAATGTCTCTGCAATGCGGAGACAAAAATTCCAGACAAACCATTATGCTTTACTTTATTAAGGAATTCAGAGCACAACGCACACACACACATCAGAAACAAGCTGAATTATACTGCAGTATTTGCTACGCTATTGTTTGTCTTATGTAATACCTCACATTGTTAAAAGAAAGGAGATGCATGTTTGATGTTAGTGGCAATTGTCAGAAAAAAGTCCAGAAGTCAATGTCTGCAGTAGTTGTAGGTTGTGTCATCGTCATGTCCGAGGTCATGTCCAGTCATGTCCAAGGTCATGTCCGAGGTCATGTCCGAGGTCACCTCTGCAGAAACAGAAAAATTCAGGGTACAGTGAGTAGCCTTCGAAAGCCTTCCCTGGCATTGTCACTCAACGCTCAAACTGGGACCAATAGTCTCTTTAAATCTGATTGGCTGAGGGAGTACCCTTGTGCATAGTGAGTCTCTCACTATGCCACCCAAGGTAAAGTAAAGATTTTATTTTGTTTTAACAACAAAGATTACTTATCTTCCATATGATTTTCATTTTAACAGGCAGTCTCAGCTAGGGTTTCTGCATCGCACAAAAATACAAAACACACTAAAAACTATTCCTCAGCATTGAGTATCTGAAAGACCCTTTAGAACTTTCAGAAAACGCATAGAATTACTGAGCATTTTTAAGAATGTTCTTTAGAATTAGCAGCAAACTAACTAAAGAGCGTGTTAAGCATCTGTATAAATATATATTAAGTCTCGTCCTTCCATAAGTGCTATAGATTTCACAAAACTAACAAAAAACAATCCTAATTTCTAATAGAGTATGCAGTGAGTCCTAATATTAGGTGTGCTTGACAAAGGCAATGCACATGCATACATTTCTTATTGTTAAATGATTACTTATTTGACCAAGAAATGGGAAGACAGACATAAATGTGCTTTGCACTCTACCATTTAACCATAATTGTCATCCTCTTTTTTGGTTTAAGAAAATATGCTGTTAAAGTACTAATTGTACTCAATTACTTATTTTGTTTGTGATACTTCATGCACATCGAATCTATCAACGAAAATGTTAAAATAATCATCTTCTTCCAAACGAAAACCACACTTTACAGTATTTAGTAGATTCATCCTTCAAAACAAATGAGATATTGATACGCAAGAAAGTAAACTCTGTATTCTGTGCTAAATATAATAATTCCCTATTATTTCTGTTTGTAAACAGTGTCCTAAACCTAGCAGGTTTTTGTTTGCAGGGATAACCAGCTGTCCTTGTGTTGAAATGAAAACTGCTGATTTGATTTCTTATTTACAAATAAAGATCCATTATTTTTTATAATTATTGTGGCATTTGTGTTTCGCCGTTTGCGTGTCCATGTCAACAGAGCCATTGGACGTGTCTCAAAATGTTACAGAATAATCCGGTTGACTTCATTTCTCTGGCTTTGTAAAGCCTACTGCCAACAGACTGAAGTAAAAATCTGCTCTGAAATTGCAATCCCACTCTTGAAGGTGGGCTTTTCAATATGTCGAGTCAGAAAATCCACAATATCGATGTCACATATTAAATGTCAACGCCATATTAAAAGACATAGGTAAACCGAGCAGCAGTGAAAATTCCCTAGTGTTAATCATGAGTTTATCAGGGCCAAAACCAAGCGCTTGACATTTGTCAAAATATTTGATTCAACATGGATCAACAGTATGGGAACATTGTGGTGAACAGGACAACATTTGAACAAATGTAAATAAATAAAAATGGTTTCAAAGGATGACAGATAATTTAATGTTAATTTAGTATATTTTGTCTGAAATTGAAAAAGGCACTTACCTCTTGTACCAAGGACTAGGCTAGTATGTCCGGGGGCGCTTGTGGGACTCCTCCCTGGATTCCCGGGGCGGGTCAGCCAGCATCACCTTCATTCTCACTCCGTTGACGGCTTTGCCATGCAAGGCAGCCATTGCTTCATCTGCATTCTCCTTCTCTGCATACTTCATGTAGCCGACTTTTCTCCCAGGCACGAGATGCACTTCCACAAGGGAACCAAAGCGGCTGCAGAAAGAAACGTCTGTAAGTACTAGCTCATATTAGGAAAGTTTAGTATATAATTATTGTAAACTGTAATCAGCTAAACATTTGATGTATTTATGTAACCTTTAGTATTAGGACTAAAGCCTTACTAAGTGAGCCCTATGTTAACATTATCACATAACATGAACAAACAGTACTACACAGTTTAAGAAATAAATTATTCAACAATGAGGTGATAGATATTCTGAACTTCTGGATGAAGTTCAGAATTCTTTCATTACTGAAGGAGGGCAAATGAAAATGTTGCCAGTCTACTCCCTTGTCATTTACTTCAGTTGCTGCAGATCAGACGGTCACCAAACAAAAAAGATATACGTCATGAAAAGCATTTATAAAGACCATTTTGGGTTAGTTGAACCTTTGGTCAAATACATTTCCTTATCCCTCATCCTATTGCCTCCCTCATCCTATTGCCTCCCTCATCCTATTGCCTCCCTCATCCTATTGCCTCCCTCATCCTATTGCCTCCCTCATCCTATTGCCTCCCTCATCCTATTGCCTCCCTCACCCTATTGCCTCCCTCATCCTATTGCCTCCCTCATACTATTGCCTCCCTCACCCTATTGCCTCCCTCACCATATTGCCTCCCTCGTTTTTTTATAGATTTCCTCTATAAAAAAAGCATTTAAATAAAATGCTCCATTTAAGCAATTCCTATTAGTGTAATCCTTTAGGTATAACCAATGATTTAACCCCAGATGGCAGGGCTTTCCATAACATCTTAGTGTGTTCTGTCACCAATTAACAGATTTAATTGGAATTAATTTAAATAAAAACAACATATATATATATTGTTGTTTGGTGCATAATATATATTATTATGCACCAAATCATATGCCATATGTGATGGTCAAGTCAAGTAAGGGCTGATAGTTATACTATTCCAGGAGAAGGTCTTTCCATACCAAAAGACATCTTCCAGGACCTCCATGGGAAGAGTGGCAGGGCTGAAGACCACAAACAGACGCTCCTTCACCCGGCTATCTGGGGGCGCTAGCTTCTTTAGAGGAGGAAGTGACACATCTGTCTGGACCCGGGGCATCGGAGAAGCTGCACGGTACACCTAAGAGAAAAAGATTACACCAGAAGATTAACAAAATACCCACAGAACTGCAAAAGGTTAATTCCCCAAACACAGCGCTCAAAGTTATTCATTTGGTGTCTGAACAATTAGAATCTGTCCAGATGTCTAGAGTCCATAACAATTTTATTTGGAAAGGGTTTGGAGTTCCTCTGAGGAGCTAATCTTGATACGAGCATAACTGCAAATGCAAGTACATTCAACTAATGTGTCCATTTCGTTAAAAAAAAAACACTTACAGGTTTCATCAGTGGCTGGCTGGTGGTAGGACCATTCCAAACCATTGACATCATCTGAGCAGCAACCAGCTGCATGGCCATCTTCCCAACAGGACTGAAAAATTGTCATGACATCAGTTTTACATTGGTAAACACCTTTAAATTTCATAATCTACTTTAAAATCTGACTCTGAGTCAAATTAGTATTACACAACTGCAGGATCTGACTGAACATATTTTAGCTAAAATGCAGAAAATAGTCTTTCTGAGCAATTAAATTCTTATGACATGGCATGAGTCATCTATGCAGTAGTATAAGCAAAAAATATAAAGCAAAATCATATATAGAATAATAATATAAACTAGCAGCAATTTCAAAGAGTATGCAAATGGGGTAATGACAAATGGGGTAATGACAATATGAAATATTGGATGAATAAATATTATAAATACAAGTGTAATAGTGTCTTTGAATGATACTTCTATGTACGTAAGGGCGCACAGGCACAAATCCTGAATTAAGTGAGACCTTAATCTTCTGTTCAAGAAACAATTTACCTTAAACTGAAAGTCATGCCTTTGAAGTACTTCAATAAAAAAAAAACATGATCATTGTTGCCATTAAGCTACATAAAGCATTTGAAATATATATATACCTGGTCCTATCTTCTCCGTCATCTATGTGGGTCACAACAAGCCGGTTTCCAGGGGGATACTCAAAGCCATTTAACTTCTCTTTGGCGTAGACGGCTGAGCCCAGGTTGTTGTAGCGAATCACAGCATGGCCTGAGTGTCAGTGATACACAAAATCAGAAGTAACTTCAGAAGAAAAGTTTTGCACAAACGCAAATTAACAACATTTCTGGTTTTTAAAAGTTGTCCACTGGAAAAAAACAACACCCTTCCAATGTTCCCTCAACAACCATCAAATTCTAATTGTTTTAGACAAATGTTTTGCTCCATTCTCAGTGGGGGGAAAAAGGGGCTAAGATACTTTTTATTAGACGGTATAGCCTCATAGTGTTTATTCATTAACTAAATAGTGGTATGGTATTGAAAGATCCTGAGTTGATTCGTGTTTATTTTACCATTTGGGGTAATGATCAAGGTCTTAAGGTAGGAAAAAACTTAACTGGCAGCATTTTATTGTCCTGGACATACTGCACTATAACCATTTTAAATTAGTTCTATGTAATTGCTATTTGTTCTACAACTCAGGTTCCAATAAAGTTGGGACGCTGTGGAAAATGTAAAAAGAAATACAGAATGCCAAGACAAATCTTTGCTATTGTTGTCCACGTGGTTTAATGTTATTGAAAATGTTACAAATAGTTTAAGGTAAAAACAAATAGCTCAACGTAAATTGCAAAGAGTTTTGGGATCTTATCATTTACAAAAATATCGTTAAAAGATTCATAGAATTTGGCCAAATCTGTACACAACGAACAAGTTCAAAAAACAGTATTGGCACTGCATTAAAACCAGACACGATTTGGTAGTGAACATCACTGCATGGTTAGATATATTTGTTTATATTTGAAAAAGGCAAAACCAACAATGGGTGGCAAACGACAGTCCCGCTAGCCGTGCTGCCGTTTGCGATGCTTTTGACATGAATACCAGGACACCCTGAAACCTTGTGTGCGGAAAACGAAAAAGCTTGTTTTCCTAGGAAAACATTGTATGATACCTTTGTTGAGTCCATAGGGATCGCGCTGCATCTCGCAGTAATCCATCCCTGGTATGAGGTCAAAGAGACCATAGATCTGCTCCTGGGTAACGCTAGCTCTGGAGGAAACCATGAGGCATCGGGTGATGATGTCACTGGAGCGGTAGTCAGTTAAGGCATAGCTGCCAGGGTCGGCTGTCACGAAGGGACCACGGACAAACGTCAGACCACGGCAAAGCGTGAAGCAAATACAAAACGTCCCATTCAGAATGCGCTTACTTACTGACTCCAAAGGGATAGTGGTTCATTCCCATGTCACTTGACATGTGCTCCACCCTTCCACCGTGATAGTCATTATCTGCAGCAGAGTTCTTGCTCCGGGGCTCAGCAAGAACCGCCCTGTAGGCTGGTTGTCACAGACATGGGGAACATTAGAAATACTACTGTGAAGTATTAAATGGGAGACATTTTTATTTTAACTTCTTGATTTCCTACAGATTATTTAAAAAAATAACAGGAGTACTTGACAGTAGAAGTTAAATGTCCTGGTGTCTAAGGCAATAAAAAATGTCTGCTGCTAATACAATTTGTGAACAAATGCAAGCAGAAAGTGAGTTATTTAAATAATAAGTGAGGATATAAACACAATGTAACCCCAAAGTTTTGCCCACCCTGTGCCCATCCATAGCAGTGCCACTGAAATGTTTTCTGCCAGGGCAACTCTCTACCTGAAAATGATATGCGAGGTCTGATGTTTACATTACCTCGATCACAGTTCTCGATGGCAATGGCTGCTTGTGACGGCTTATGATACCTCACATATCCCAAGCCTTTGCTCTCCCCGGTGGTTTTATTCTTTATAATCACACAGTATTCTATGTCACCATACTCCTAAAAAAGAAAAAAAGCATAATTGTGTTTTGTTACAATGAACTTTACATTACAAATCACATTCTGATTGCATGACTGCATGATACTTAATTAGGTGAAAGGAAAGACAATGCATGTCCATCATAGCGGTGCATGCTTACAAAGACTTAAACATAGGAGATCCCGTTCAACTCCTTAGTCTGTTTGTATCTAACAACCCATACAGTTAAGAGCTCTCAAAAAAAAAAAAGATATAAAACAGTGTCTTCTGAAACAGACCAACACGTAATAAGAAACAAGTGATTGTTTGGAAGATGTGTTGCAATGGACCTTGTACCTTGAACGTGTCTTTCAGATCTTCTTCTGTGAATGTTTTCGGGATCATTACAAATATTCTGGTGAGTTCTTCATCCTCCACGTCTCTGTGTCTACCAGAAGACCTTGACTGGGCAATGAACACCTGAAACAACATTCATACAAGCCGCCTTTGAGAAATAAACTCAACCCCGGATTTTAGATATGGAACACATAGAGCATTCATAGCTGAATGGTACAGTAACTTTTGTGGTGTTTTCTACATATATGTTTTGTATTAATTCTAGAGCATATAGGAAACGGTAAAAAAAAAAAAAAAAAGTCATTACATGCAAAATACACGCTGGTTAACCTAAAGGAGATAGCAGACACCGTACGAAAGCTCGGTCTGTGAACAAGATTAACCTGCACTGTAGATGGCATAAATCCATGCAATAATAGTAATGTATGTTCGAGAATAGGAGGACTATTGTCAAACACATGTAGTTTTGCTAAAGGCAAACCTTAATGGGCTTCGTTCCGTCTACTAGGCATTTTCCATGCATGTCCTCCATGGCGGTGCATGCTTCTGAAGATTTTGCGAATTTAACGTAAGAGACCCCTTTCGACTCTTTTGTCTGTTTGTCTTTAACAACCCATACACCTTGGATCTCCCCAAAGACGGAAAAATGATTTCGAATAACATCTTCGGAAACTGATCGACTTGTTACAAGAAACAAGCGACTGTTAGGTGGATGATCAAGATTTTCAGCTGGTTGTTTAGATGAGTAGTCTTCCATTTTGGCCTTCTTCTTCGGTAGTGTATTTTCCTTCTTCTTATTATTATTGATCTGTGCATTTTCTATGGAGGTCGGCAACCATATTCGTCGGTCCATCACTGCCACCAACTGGACGGGAGTATAGGACCAAATATAGGTAACGTTTAAAGCAGACTTTAGATCAGGGCTGCCCAACCATGTTCCTAGAAATCTACTGTCCTGTAGGTTTTCTCTTCAACCCCATTTGTGACTAACCTAATTAATCTTTTCATCCAGCTAATTATTAGAATCAGGTGTGCTAAATTAGAGTTGGAGAGAAAACAGTAGATCTCCAGGAACAGGGTTTGGCAGCTTTAGATCTTCCCCATAATTCTTTGCTTCTGGACTAAGGAAAGCAAATTAATAATTAAAAATGTGTTCCACTGTCTCCATCTCCTGGGAGTAATCACACCATCCAGACGAATGCATTTCCTATTTGAATTGAAATAGTGAGCCTTGCAAGTATGCTCTCCCCTCTTCTCTCTCCCCTTGAGGAGACTTTCATATCCACATCTAATATGAGAACGGTCTATCTGCAACACGCAGAGCTGGGGAAGAAATATTTTTCAAGCTAGAATCACTGGCTAATGAATAGGTAGCTAACAGACTAAAAGGCCAGCCAAGTAGCCCCGTTGCCCTAAACCAGGGGTGCCCAAACGAGAGGCCTTTGATTTGGCCCGCCACGCTTTATTACATAATACAGTTTGGTATAATGCAACGTTACTTTCACCCTCAGACAAGTTAGATTTTTGGCCCTTTATAGGAAAGTTATTTCAATATTAAACTTGCAAACACTGGATTCGGATTCACACAACTTGTTTGGAGAAATTAGATATTTCATGACTAACCAGAAGTAACTATAAACATATTAAAAGACTAATCTAACAATCCATTGTCCAACGCTGTTTTCAAGATTGCCTTGCTAGTTAGCAAGCTAAGACGTTATCTCAGCAGCAATGACAAATCCGTGATAAATTACGGTAGTATTTATAATAATAGTTTTTGGAAGCCACTGGCCAACAGTAAGCATCACCAGTTTACACAGATTTGAATGTAATCAAGTATGTCACAAATACATCATGATAAGCCCAGGGACACACCATCACCAGCACAACTGAGGAGAGAAACATGTAGACTCTGACAAACCTCAACAAAAATCACTTGACGGACTGATGATGACTCTTATACTTAATTAATTGCTTGCTGTTTCAAAAAGTATAGTAAAACAGCTTCAGAAAAGTAGCCCCCTTCAATTTCTCCACACTTTGTTGTGTTATGGACTTTAAAAATAATTAATTAAAAAACAAAACATGTTTTAATAAATATCCTCCAATTCATAGAACATGTAAGGATAGGATTAATTTTCTGAGCTCTGTTGTTTCGATGCAGTTTACCAGAAGCCTGTTTCAAGTAAAATACCATGTGCCCAGTGATGTTAGAAGTTTAGTTTGTCAAAACAATCACCTTCCTCAGAG
The DNA here is from genome assembly GCA_016801125.1 of Novumbra hubbsi. Taxonomy (NCBI): domain Eukaryota; kingdom Metazoa; phylum Chordata; class Actinopteri; order Esociformes; family Umbridae; genus Novumbra; species Novumbra hubbsi. Next base: position 111,545 of record JACXGK010000157.1, on the reverse strand, counting down.
TCATCAGAGTTCCTGTGCCATTTTTGGACTGGCGGTTTAGAAACAGCGTGCATAAAAGTTGAAATCCAGTCATGGGATCGTTTGAGGGCAATAAATAGGAGTTAGAATGTTTGAAAAAGCAAGTCAGTTAAGAGAGTCATAAAGTAGAGCTTTTTAATTTATATTAGTCTTATAATTATTTAAAGTGTTGATTAGATTGTTATTTGGAAAGGGTATTAGATTAGTGAATTAGAGAATATGTGTGTACAAATGTATATATATGTATATAGTGTATTTTTGTAACTGAAAGCTACACTATGTTTGAACAGTCCTTGCAAGAATAAGAGTTGTGGACTCATTGGCTGGATGTATTGTTTTTCTAATGTTATTTATGTAGCCATTATACACATTGCCAAACTACAATGGCTAAGATCTGTGTCCAGGCCCTCTGCAATCTGTCTTGCCTAAAAAGGTCTACACAGGAACATCCAAAAGTTTATATTGTTGTCCGCTCTTGAGGCTTCGGTAGTTTGGTGGCTTAGATGCAAGGGGGCTGACTATAGAATCTGCACCCCTTAGAGGCACCCCTGCTGTCAGGACTTGACAATGTTGAACTGAAATAGCTCATGTACATAAAAATTTACAGCGAGTAAATAGAGACGGGAATTGACATTTACAGTGGGTTTGTACATTGACAGATCTAATTTCACACTTACAATTCATGTATTACAAATAGATTTTCCTACAGTCTTAATGGACGGCCGGGGAGAGAGTGGAAAAGTCAACCTTTTGGCTGGTACAGACGGTCAAACGTTTGGCTGGTATATCACTCCATAGGAACTTGTCTATTACACATGAGCTCCAAATTCTCCCAAAAGCTGTGTGGAAAGCTAAGAAAAACCCTCTTGGAACGCTGCATAAAATGTGAATACAAATTAAATGCACAATCATTTATCCCTTTATTTAATGGAAAATAGTGCTAAGGAAATATACAAATGTTGAGAAATGTTATTGTTTTTGAAAAGAAACATGCACATTCCGAGTTTCATTCCAGCAACACGTTTCAGAAATGTTGTGAAAACAACATTTTTAACACTGTGTTGAGCCACTTCTTCTTTTAGCAGTTCTGTGTATCCGTTTGGGAACTGAGGAGACCCTTTGCTGTTGTTTTGAAAGAAAGTGAAATGTATTCCCATTCTTGCTTGATAAAGGATTTCAGCTAAACAAAAGTTCAGGTTCTCCTTTTGAAATATTTTCCGTTTCATAATATGGCAAATTTGTTCAATGGGTGACAGGTCTGTACAGTAGGCAGGCCAGTTTAGCACCCCAACTATTTTACTACAGCGCAGTTCTAATATGTGCAGAATGTGGTTTGGTATTGTCTTTCTGAAATAAGCACGCCATGTGAACTTTTGCACCCCCATACCATAACGAATGCTAGCTTTAGAACTGTGCGCAGATAAGAAGCTGGATGGTCCCACTCCTCTTTAGCCCGGAGGATGCAGCATCCATGATTCCCAAAAATATTCTAAAGGTTTGATTCAACAGATCATAGGACAGTTTTCCACATCGCCTCAGTTCATCTTAAATGAGCTTGGGCCCAGAGAGGGCAGTAGCGGTTCTGGATCTTGTTTACGTATAGTTTTGTCTTTGCATGTTTTTAACGAGTTTTAACTTGCATTTGTGGACGCAGAAATGTACAGTGTTCATAGACAGTGGTTTCTGAAGTCGTTCTGAACCCATGCAGTTATTTGCACTACAGAATCATGTCAGTTTTTAATGCAGAGCCGTCTGAGGGCCCGACGATCACAACCATCCAATATTGGTTTTCGGTCTTGTTTCTTGTGTACAGAGAATTTTTTTATTGAGAAACGTTATTCCTGTATTGTTACACTATTTGCTTGCGCAGTATTTCACTTTTGAATCAAAACAGGTGACACAAGATTCACAATCACCTAACCACATGGATATCCCTGAAGCTATACTGTAATTACATCAAAGTTCTTGAAATGTCTTAATGTAATGATGTATCATTTCCCTTTGTCTTATGGGCTGTTCTTGCCATAAAATAGAAAACCACAACACATACTCCTGTATACCCACCCTAACACATTTAGAAAAGGGACTCCACAAGTTAACTTTTCATCAGGTACACTTATTAATTTAAATGCATTCAAGGAGACTACCTCACGAATTTGGTTGAGAGAATGCAGTGATCAACACAAAAGTTGGCTGATTTGAAAAATCAAAAACATGAATGTATTTTGATTTGTATAACACTTGGTTTACTAGATAATTCCATGTTACTACAGAGTTTCTATTTTTTTCAGTTATTATACAATGTAGAAAATAGTAAAAAAGAAGCAATACCTTTGAAGTGGTGTCCAAACTTTACTGGCCTGTATATATTAGTAATGATCTTTAGGTGATTAGAATATGGTGTAGAGTTAAGGATGAATGTACTGCAGGTCTTTATTAACAAAGTGACAACCGTCTAGATGCATCCGGATATCAGGAAGAATAGAACAGCTACCAAAATAGGGCAGAAGAGAAGCAGTCATCTACTTGTATCAGTGACCGCAAGGCCTGGGCCCCGGTGGGACTAACTATTAGTCTTGGAATGTAATGACAAATAGAATGACAAAAAAACATCAACGCATTAGACTTTGACAAGTGATTGTTGTGTCTCGTCTGAATCAACTGACATCTAACAAGTGAAATTTAACAAATATGAATTCCACTGCTATAGAATTTCTCTTAATCTTTAGTTTGTGCTCTATTTCCCCACCTTAGACCCTTAGTGACTTCGACATGCTAAAAGAGATGCACAATTTTCGACCTGTTATAGATTAATAATACAAGGAAGATGTTTATAGAATAAAACCCAGCAGCAATATACAGGATTCAGGACAAGAAAAAAATTCACATGAACCATATTCGAACCATTCAACTCAAAACCTCTTCACTCTATTAGCACAGGACCACTGAGAGTTAAGAAACATTAGCGGCGACACGATGTGAGCATCAAGATGTTTAATTTTTTTTTTTTTCATAGTGATCTCGTATTCTTAGTCCATGAGGCACTGTTCTACTAGAAGTCCTCCGTCAGTCATCAAGGTCCAGTGTGTTGAGTTCCTCGTCCAGTTCGTCCAGGTCCTCGCCAGTGAAAAGGTTTTCATCCACAGGCACAGGCTCTGCGTCCTCTTCGTTGAGTGTCTCAGCGTTCCCATTTTGCATATTCTCCACACCTCCACAAGCCCCGTTCAGGTGATCTTCTAGAAGAAGAGGCACAGGGTCAGAACATCACATCTCAGACAAAGGCATCAGAAAACTGCTCAATTCTGCATCCTAATTACCATAGAACAATAGGTTTTGAACTCGAGAAGCAGTGACCTAACAAAATGTTAATTTAAAGTAATGGAGTGTGATTTCTTTAGTTGCCAAAGTGCAAACCTTGCAAATGCTGGCCTGGCAAATGCAGGTGCTGAAAAATAACAGATTGTTCCCCCTAATGCTGCTGAAAAAGTGCCTTGTTGTACTCATATGACTGGTGAAATCCAAGTACAAATAAAAAACATTCTTTAACCTACAAGCCAGCAATGTGGGAACACAGTGTCCTAAAAATACACTGCACAAAGAAATGAATGAAACACTTAAGTCCCACATCAGGTCTTGATGAATGAAATATTTTATAGATCAAAATCATTATTACACATTGTGTAATTCGTTAAAAACAAAATGAGGTAACAGTCAATTGAAAGTATCAGTGAGCTCTTGGACAGTCTGTGGCACTACTTGGTGGCATCGGATTCAGTTCTGGGGAACATGAGGGGGCCAGTCAATGGCATCAATGCCTTTGTCATTCAGGAACTGCCTACACACTCTGGCTACATGAGGAAGGGTATTGTCCTGCAACAGAGGAAACCCAGGGCCCACTGCACCAGCTTAAGGTCCGACAATGGGTTTGAGGATTTCATCCTAATACCTAGCAGCAGTCTAGCATGTGGAGGTCTGCGCGAACCGCTTTCACATTTTAAATGTCAATATATGCCTTTAATACTATACAATCAAGAATAACATAGCCTTAATATGATTGTCAGAAAGGGGTGGGAACCACACTTACCATTAATTTCCTTTGGTTTGTTTGTGAATCGATCAACGGCAGCAACAGTTATTCCAGCGTTGTCAACTTCCTTAGGAACAAACCTGGCGAGATCAATATCGTGGAACTCTTGGGCCTCTTCAACCTGTGGAAAGCAGAGCAGTATCATTGTGATTCTTGATGATAATTAAAACAGGCATATTGCCAACAGAATTCCTAAAGCCTGTATACAAAAGAGCGAATGCCTCCAAAAATAATGTGATGCTGGCTTACCTCAACGTCATCATCGTCCTCAACATATTTCATGTCATCAGCTTCCTCATCATCCTCGTCAGCAAGATCAGGGCAGAACTCAAACACTTGACGGCCGCTAACCTACACAACAAAACACATAGCTTGTGTTAAGAGTTAAAATATCTGCCACTAGTATAGCATTTTTACACCACAAATACATTTATATAAAGATTTATAAACTCACCCCAAAGGACCTGCCAGCTTTAAAATCAGCCTTCTTTTTTTCTGTGTCTTGCTCTGACTTGGCAACTTTCTCTTGCCGTTTCCTCTTCTTCCATGCCAAAAAGGTCTCCAGAGTAATGCGGGTGACATTCGGTCCGAGAGCAGATCGCTAAAAACAAAAGTCACAACAATACAGGTTTTCCCCCCTTGTTTGTGTTATTTTCCAAATGATCCTAAAGTTAGCACTTCACCTAAGGGGACCGTAGGTTGAATGGATTACATAAGAGATCACAGACTGCGAAATTTGTTTTAAACAACATTGTCCAGGAGTAGCAAGGTTTGTTTTTTGCGCAAAAAATGCAAGCATGAAAAATGTATTTGTTCATGTTTAGTTTAATCTAGCTAAACGATTGCACTTAAGTGAATTTTATATGCAGTCACGGTCCTTAATTTATAATGCCACCATATGTATTCCTATCAGCCAATGTGTTGATAAATGTGCAAGGTATCAAAATGTTTCTAGTGTTTTTAGATATGGCTAGTTAAAACAGATTTTTTTTTATTGTCCTCTCAGATCACTATAATTTAAGGAAGGGGGTGTCTACATTCATTATGAACTCTGGAACTTGTATTTTATAAACAGTTAAAATACATATTGGGTTGAGATGTTAATGACACAAATGCATTGAGAAGTAGTGTCATGCTGAAATGACCCCTTAACCAAGTTAATGGTGAGCTCTGGAATCAGGGTTCGGGTTACTGGTGACAAACAAATTGTGTATTTAAGTTTGACCTGGGCCAGTAACCATACGGCACAGAAATACCCAATGTAGTGTAAACAAGTGGTCAAATCTACCTCATTCTCAATCAACTCTTCCATTGAGATTTCATCTTCCTTTTCATCCTTCTTCTTGTCTTTCTTCAGCACAAACCCAGCAGGAAGAGCATGGCGGTACATGCATGTGTCGGCACCGCTTGGACATACCCAAAACCAACCATATTTGTTGTTTTCAATGGCATCAAGAAAATGCCTGCACACCTAAAAAGATCATAAAAGCCGAAATAAGACTTTGGGCGATATATCGTAGTTTGGTAGTGATAAATTGTAGATCTTGATCACTTAGGAATGCTCAAAAACATACAATCTGGGTTTTTGAGGTTTGAGCTTTCTTTTTTTCAGCTTCTCCGTGCTTCTGGTTTACCACCTCCTCTAACTTCTTCTCGTCCCAGTTATCCATGGTGTCTAAACAAAACAAAAGATTGTCAGATATTGCTTTACTGCTGATAACCACCATAAACAAAACTGGAACTTCACAGATACAACAGCGGACATTGTTCGACTAAGGTATTTAAATTACTTTAGACCACCATCTCCCACAATCGCAGCCCCTGGTCACACACTGTTCTTAAAATGATTCCTTAACAGACTGAGGGCAGATGAGAAGTAGAATCAACCTAACTCCCTGCCATCTCATTATCCTATGCTAAACCACCATGTGCATAGAATGTTTTACTTTGTGTTGATCCAGTGCATTCAAGGCCTATTTGTTGTCTTTCACTAGCAACATATACAAGATAAAATACTGTGTGTGTAAATGTACTTAAGTAACGTCGATCTCTACTGCGATTAGAAGACTGACCTTTCTCAAGCTCATCATCTCTCTTGTCAACGTAGAGGCTGCGTTTTTCACACTTCCTCTCAAGTGTTAAGTCGTGGGAAAACTTGCACTTGTCTCCCTTGGTACATTGGCCTTGCTTGAAGAAGGCACAGAGAACCGACTTTGGGTCCACCCCTGCAAACAATTAAGAGAAAAAGGTAATGTGTAGGTTCTTAACGTCCAGAATTTGGTTATACAGTTTAATTGCAATAAAAAAACAAAGTGAGCACAACTTGAAAATGGTGACAATTTATTTTTAGGAGTATTATTGGGTTTCTACTCTGCCACTCAATGCGCTAACATACATTCTGACTATCTGACGAAGCAGAATTTATAGGTTCTTAAATGATGGCAAGTTTTCTGCGGCCTAATGCAGCAATACAGCCCAATACCAAGACACTTTAATCTCATTGAGCAGTAGGTTCTGCCTTGCTACTCTGCCATGAATCCTAATTTTGACCAGAGGCTTTCTGAACACCTACAGATCCGAGACCAGCAGATCCCTAGATTTTGTTCTAGGGTTCTTTGCAACTTCCTGGATGATTTTACACCTTGCAAGTTTGAAACTCCCTACGGTCATGGCTAATCAACCCTCCAAATAAATGTAATAAAATAGATTCAGTATGGCCACAATACGTGCTGAATTTGAACAATATGTCACTGACCAACTTGTCGGCTTTGTAACTATTTCCAAATGTATGATAACTGTTTTCCAGTATTCGGGAATTTTAGATTGTGGCACAACATAACTTTGGTACCTGTGTGCAGATAATTTTAAACTGCTTTACAAATAAATGTTTAAAACCAAATCTAAGCAAATTCATTTGAAACACAAACAAATTAATGCAAAGATTCAAGATTTTACTGTGTTAGGGCTCATAAGTCAGTCTAAGACTATACTTAATGGTGTCTAGCTACATTTTCAAACTTGGTGTGATGTTAAGGTGCAACAAACTTATCTTATGTTGAAAGGCCATTTTATGACACGGTAGTATGTCCCAATTGGTCCCAATACTGGCATACTAGCTTAACATATACTAAACAGTATGTTCCACACCATCACCTGGGATGTATGTACTTGTAGTATGCAATTTGAGATTCAGACAATACCTCAAACTAACAACAACAACAACCGACGTACAAACGCTGCAATAACAATCTAATGTGACTGAACACTAGATAAACTTATTTACACTTGAATAACATTTTAAAAGGAAACTTTTTAGCGGAGTACTAAGGATTAAGAAATGTCCATTCCCACCTTTAGCAACCTTTTGAGCAGCCACCACTGGCTTGAACAGCTCATTCAGCTCATCCAACTCTTTCTTCTTGTCACTTTTCTTGTTCTTGTCCCCTTCAGCACCAACCTAGAAAAACAGTCTCTAGTTAGTAACTTAATCAGTAATACGTTTCCCAGGTTGGGAACTACTGGTCAAGTCAATACCCCTGACAATTTTTTATTGAAACACATGAGGTGTGTATACTTACGGTAAAGAATACATTATAAAATGTAAATAGTTCATTAGTAAAGAGATCAGTTGAATCTCAGAAAGAAAAACTAGTTTTTGTTTGTTAAAATAACATTATGTAGATCAGAAATACAGTCTAGGCATTCTTAGTGTAAATGGTCAACTATAACGTTGAAATGTATCGAAGTTAATCTTTAAACTGTACATTTCACTATATACATGAAATAACACTTAAACATAACAAAAAATCTAGTGAGTTTGAGCTAAACACTGAGGTGATTATTCTGAGAAGATTTGTGGAACAATCTCCCTCACCAGTTTTCCCAAAACATCTTCCCCCCAAAAAGTAAACCGAAATCTTATACTATAGATGCAACAGTACCAAGGCTCAAAAAAAGATATTGATTACAGTTCAATACACACTTCTAATAAAATGACACTGGTGACATTCAAATTTCTTCTCTACCAAACATCCAAAAAATTGAGACAGACTGTAAGCCCAGAGCCGAGGTTGCATGTACTGGGAGCTTTAGAGGCATTTGAATTGTCTTTATGGGTACTCCAGTATACAAGAGAATATGGACAAGCTTCGTGACCCACAACTAATACACAATGTAATAAAGATGTTCAACATTGGATAGTTTTAGTGTCACACAACAACTCCAATTTTAACGGGGCAGTGGAATCTTCCGGCTCATAAGAGTTTACAATTCATCTTTGCTTTTTAATGCTGCTTCCCACGGCAGGTTTGTTCAATTTTCAAGATTCATGGTTCCTTCACTTTTCCATTTGCCCAAAGCCCAACTCACACTACAGTCTGTCTCAATTTTTTGGATGTTTGGTAGAGAAGAAACTTAAATGTCACTAGTGTCATTCAAGCTACAGCAATCTTACTTTTCTGACTATGGAATCTAGTGGAACCCCCTGACAAACAGGGTGACAATTCAATGCACACTGGCATTTCACACCCATTCCAAAGCACAATACATTTTCCACAACCATTTTATTAGCAGATAAAACTTCAAAGCAACAACCAGGCAAGTGGGGGAATTCTGCCTCATGCGCATGCCAACACCACCACAGCCTGCAGATCACTATTCCAATTCAAATACTAAGGAACCCTAACGACAACTAAGAAATACATTAATTACATAAAAAGTATTGCAAATGCTGTCATTTTTAAACTTGCAAGAACAACAATTTCAATTTTGGGAGAGTTAAAGATCAGTTTGGGAAAGTGCAATTTAATTGCATGTTGTCTGAACAGTGTCTACAAACGGTGTTAAAAAAAATCAAAATACAAAAAAGGATGGCCTACCTTTCTGAAATTGAGAGTCAAGTTTCTTAAAATTATCTTTAATTCAATGATATACAAATATAGGACTAATACTGTACCGGACTACGGTGAAACTTACCTTACTACCAGGAACTTGCTTGACTTGTTGAGAGACATTCTTGATAAATTTCTGCTGTTTTCCTCCCTTTTTGTTTTTTAAACCAAAAGTCTTGTCCTACACAGATAACACATACAAATATTAGCAACTAAAAAAGGACAACAACGGTTTTTTTTTCTTCAAATAGCGGTCAGAATCCTATGAAAGACACGGATTACAGAAAACGAACCATCGCGTTAGATGCTGTAGGTAACTATTTTAGTTATCCCATTATCCATTTTATTAATGGATGATTTAGTGAACTACTACGCTAACAACTTTCGAAAACGTAAAAAAATAAATCTGTTCAATTTTGCTTTGGACAGATAACTTAGCTACCTCCAGTAGTTATCTAACTAATGGTTACACTAATTCGAGAACTGTACTTATTTTAATCTTATCTAAGTACATGAATTCGTTTCTGTACCGGCGAATCAGTTTAATACCTACTAGCTAGTTAGCTATGGATACATAAGGCTAATGCAAGTTAGCCTGCTAACTACGATTAGCACATTCTTAAAACGGGGTTTGCATTTAAAATTACGTTGGTTAGACCGCTATGTTGTTAACATAGGCAAATATCTACACACTTTAAACATTATTACTAGTGTGTTTTGACATGTTCTCGCGCTAACCGCTTTCACTTATGTTACCTAGCTAGCCATATATCAGTTATAGGGCTACGTACAGTAGAGTGCTAAAAGGCTAGCTAGCGAGCTACCCTAGTTAATGTTTTACATGTAGCTCTGTAAACTAGCAAACTAGCTTAGCATAATTAATCTAACGGTCTCACCTCAATGATCTTTTCTTTCTTCTTTTCTTGCGTTTTTTTACTACCGGCGGCCGGTTGAGCTGGTTTCTTCGGAGGCATGGTTAATGTTGTAACCAATTATATCTTTTATTATGATATTACACGATAGCCACCGCTACATGCAGTACTGGTAAGCCACATGTATCAACTTGTTGCCAAGTTGGTTGACACTGAATAGAGCGGAATTGAGAGTCGTCATAATACCCATAAAACCTAGCGGCAAAATCTAAATGTGTCTCTTTTCTTGAAAGGCAGCTAAATCCATTCTGGAACAGCCCAGAACATTACTACGCCACCTACTGAATGCAAATATGCGCGTCTCAAGAGGTTACTGTACATTTTTCCTAAACTGTGTGTAGTAGGACATGAAGTAAAATGATTAATTAATTAAAAATTGTCAAAATTGTCCATCATTTGAAAGTGGGGGAAAATATTACATGGATTTCAAAATGATTTACAAATAAATTCTCTGAAAAGTGTTGAGTGCATATGTATTCACCCCCTTTACACTGGAACCCCTAACAAAGATATGGTGCGACCAATTGCCTTCACACGTCACATTTGCAGACACATTACTAAATATGGTACACCTGTCTGCAATTAAATCTTAGTACAAATGCACCTGTTCTGTGAAGGAGAAAATTAATCATTGAAGCAATCAAGGAGCCTGGAGGAGCTGCAAAAATCAACAGCTGAGGTAAGAGAATTTGTCCACAGAACAACTATTAGTTGTGTACTCCACAAATCTGGCCTTTATGGAAGAGTGGAAAGGAGAAAGCCGTTGTTGAAAGTGAGCCACAAGAAATCTTGTTTGGAGTTTGCCACAAGAAATCTTGTTTGGAGTTTGCCACAAGCCATGTGGGAGACACAGCAAACATGGCAGTAGGTGATCTGGTCAGATGAGACCAAAATTTAACTTTTTGGCATCAGTGTAAAACGATATGTGTGGTGGAAACCCATCCCCCTGAGCACAACCTCTACAGTGAACCATGGTGGTGGTAGCATCATGTTTTGGAGATGCTTCTCTTCAGCAGGTACAGAATCTATGGAAAAATGCATAAAGCCAAATACAGGGCAATTCTTGAAGAAAATCTGATGCAGTCTCCAAATTACTTGAGACTGGGACGGCGGTTCATCTTTCAGCAGGACAATGACCCTAAACATACAGCCAGAGCTAGAATGTAATGGTTTTGATCAAAGCATGTTAATGTCCTGAAATGTCCCAGTCAATGCCCAGACCTGAATACAACTGAGAGTCTATGGCAAGACTTGAAAATTGGTGTTCACAGGCGGTCTCCATCCAATCTGACTGAGCTTCAACAAATTATTGATAAGGGGGAGGGTTCCAGTCTATAACAACCTATCATTGTTCAGCTACAGGGTCAATAGGACACCCTATTAGATATTTAGTTATTTATTGGCCTTACTTAATATCAGATCCCTCGCAAACATATCATTCTTGGTAAATTACATTATAAGTTCCTACAAGTTGGATTTCATGTTTCTCACTAAAACATGGCAAACTGAAGACTGTAGTGCTACTGTTCTTAATGAGACAGCCCCTGAAGAATATGGCTATATGAATACATGTCGAAATGGTAGGAAAGGTGATGGATTTCTGCCCTATTCAAAGATGCATTCCAATGCAAAGATATCCCGCTTGGTAATTTTATTTCTTTTGAATATCTCTGTTTTACACTGCAGGGTACTCCCAAAATCTTGTTTTTAACCATTTACAGACCCCCACGATACTCGGCAAAATTCATGGATGATTTTGCAGAACTTCTTTCTGTCATATCTGTTGATTTATAACTGGTTTATTATAACCGGGGATTTTAACATCGTAGATAATGGTACAGACAAACATGCCAAAGATCTTTCTGCTCTACCTGACATTTTTGATCTCACTCAACATGTAAAAGAACGTACACACACTTGTGGCCACATTCTTGATCTGGTTATCTCAAAAGGGCTAGAAATTTCCTCTGTCATGGTTAAAGACATGGCACTGTCTGATCATTTCTGTGTTTTTTTTGAAGCACTGATCACCCCGGAAGTTAAAGTAAACTCAGTTTCTGTTGGGAAAAGGTACATTAATAAGAGCACCAATGCTCAGTTTATGGAGGCCATAGCTATCTTGCCAACATTAAGTGCAGAGTCAGTTGATGAACTCCTCGATGACTTTAACGCCAAAATATTGAAAGTCATGGATAATGTTGCACCGATAAAGATAAAGAAAACTCCGAGCAAACAGAAAGCACCTTGGAGAAACAAGGTAGCAATAACTGCCCTGAAAAGAGAATGTAGGAAAACGGAACGTAAGTGGAGAAAAACTAAAACTTAAAATCGACTATGACATACATAAACAAAGCCTTTGTAGCTTCAATTATGGGTTACGCAAGGCTAGGCAGCAATATTTATCGGGAATGATAAACAACAATATCAACAATACCCGCACACTATTTGCTATGGTTGACAAGCTTACAAATCCCCTAAGTCAGACATCATCAGAACATGTGTCTACAGTTAAATGAAATGAATTTGCGTGTTACTTTGGTGAAAAAATCTAAAGTATTAGACTGAGCATCAGTACAACACAGTCAAACAATGACACTGTACCATCACTAAAACCACCAGGACATAATTCAGTTATTATGTCGGTTTTTAATGCAATTGGTCAAAAAACCCTAGAGGAAACTGTTCATCATCTTAAAGCGTCCACATGTTGTCTCAGCACCCAGCCATCTGACTTTTTTAAAACTATTCTTAACTCTATAATAATGGACCTACAGCAAATAGTCAATAGCTCCTTGAAATCAGGAATCTTTCCAAAATCCCTAAAAACAGCTGCCATGAAACCTGTACTAAAAAAGAGAAAACTGGATGCATCTAAATTGAACAACTATATACCTATTTCAAATCTTACTTTCATAGCCAAGATCATTGAAAAGATTGTCTTCAATCAACTCAGCAACTTTGTGAGCTCAAATGGTCTCCTAGACAAATTTCAGTCAGGCTTCGGACCTCACCATAGTACTGAAACGTCTCTGATTAAAGTTCTGAATGATATACGTCCGAATACCGATTCAGATAAAATAACAGTCCTTGTTCTATTTTATCTCAGTGCTGCATTTGATACTGTAGACCACAGAACTTTTGTTGACAGGCTAGAAAATTGGGTAGGACTCTCTGGGACAGTCCTCAATTGGTTTAGGTCTTATTTGGATGGTCGAAGTTACTTTGTCACTATTGGCAATCACGAATCTGATAGGGTGGCTATGACATGCGGAATTCCCCAGGGATCAGTTCTCAGACCGGATCTCCATATGCTACCTCTGTGCCTAATTCTACAGAACAACAACATCAACTACCATAGCTACGCAGATGATATTCAAATATATATGGCTCTCGAACCATCGGACTATAGCTCAATAGACGCATTGTGTCACTGCATAGAACAAGTAAATAGCTGGATGAACCAACATTTTCTGCAAATGAACCAAGATAAAACGGAGATTATTGTATTTGGCAACACAAACAACAGAACAAGTATTACTAAAGAGCTTGATTCTCGGGCCCTAAAGACCAGAGACCAAGTGTGTAATCTTGGTGTTTTAATAGACTCTGACCTCACGTTCTCCAGTCAAATCAAAACGGTCACCAAAACCGCAATCTACCAACTTAAAAATATAGCTAGAATCAAGGGCATGCTGTCCTGCAAAGAACTTCCCAAAAAGACTGCAGAATTCAAAATGCTGCAGCAAGAATGCTAACCGGGACCAATAGAACAGAACACATTACTCTCATTCTTAAATCTTTGCATTGGCTTCCAGTCAGTTATAGAATAGATTTTAAGGTGATGCTTTTAGTGGATGACAAGTTCTGGACTGTCCAGTTTAGCACCCGGATTACAGAGCCATGTGCTTGTAATGAATGTGTTTGGGCACTGTCTTACTGCAATAAGCAAGTAATAACCTTCCCTGAAAAAGACGTTGTCTGGATGGCAGCATGGTAGCATCCAGACAACCATTGGCTTTCGGCCGTGTCCCTTGTGCAGAGTGATTCCTCTGGATTCTCTGAATCTTTTAAAGACATTAGTTGTGAGGTGTTCCACCAATAAGAAGGGAGACCAGGAGAGAAGAGAAAAGCACCACAACAAGAACAGCAACCAAGAAAGAGAATGAACATTTCCCCAGTCTTGCTTTCATGACTTATGTATTACTGCTTTGTTCGGGTCTTCATTAGTTGGATGCGTTCACCAAAGTTGAATTATTTCTCTCCTGTCTGTGTGGCTAGGTTGCCCTCGTGACTGAAGCTTTTCCCACAGTCCCTACAACTTAAAATGGCTTCTCTCCTGTGTGAACAAAATTATGCTCCCGTTGACGGAAACATTTCCCACAGTCACCACAGATAAAAGGCTTCTCTTCTGTATGAACACGTTTATGCTTTGTTAGGGTATCACTCCGACGGAAGCTTTTCCCGCAGTCATCACAGCTAAATGGCTTCTCTCCCTGGTGAACACGTATATGCCTTGCTAGGGACTCCCGTAGACTGAAGCTTTTCAAACAGTCACCACAGCTAAATGGTTTCTCACCTGTGTGTATCATCATGTGAATATCTAGGTTACCCTTGTGACTGAAGCTTCTTTTACAATCCCCACATGTATATGGTTTCTGTCCTGTATGTATCATCATGTGAGAGGTTAGATTTCTCTTTCTCTCTACGGACGTTTTTCCCACAGTCTCCACAGTAAAAATGCCTGTCTCCTGTGTGAAAACTTTCATGCTTTTTTTAAGGTATCCTTTTGACGGAAACCATTTCCACAGTCCCCACAGGCAAATGGTTTCTCTCCAGTGTGTGTCATCATGTGAGAGGCTGAGATGTACTTGCGATTAAAGCTTTCCCCACAGTCCTCACAGCCGAATGGTTTCTCTCCTGTGCATGTAAGCATGTGCTTGTTTAGACCCTCCTTGAAACAAAAGCTTTCCCCACAGTCCTCACAGCCGAATGGTTTCTCTCCTGTGTGTGTAAGCATGTGCTTGTTTAGACCCTCCTTGAAACAAAAGCTTTTCCCACAGTCCTCACAGCTATACGGTTTCTCTCCTGTGCGTGTAAGCATGTGCTTGTTTAGACCCTCCTTGAAACAAAAGCTTTTCCCACAGTCCTCACAGCC
>JACXGK010000157.1:68878-96364 GCA_016801125.1 Novumbra hubbsi | reverse complement strand
GAATGGTTTCTCTCCTGTGTGTGTAAGCATGTGCTTGTTTAGACCCTCCTTGAAACAAAAGCTTTCCCCACAGTCCTCACAGCCGAATGGTTTCTCTCCTGTGTGTGTAAGCATGTGCTTGTTTAGAACCCCCTTGAAACTAAAGCTTTTCCCACAGTCCTCACATCTATATGGTTTCTCTCCTGTGTGTGTAAGCATGTGCTTGTTTAGAACCCCCTTGAAACTAAAGCTTTTCCCACAGTCCTCACATCTATATGGTTTCTCTCCTGTGTGTGTAAGCATGTGCTTGTTTAGAACCCCCTTGAAACTAAAGCTTTTCCCACAGCCCTCACAGATAAATGGTTTCTGTGCTAAAGGGCTCATCATGGGCCTGGACTGATGTTTTATTTTTGTTTAAAGACCTCACTAGAAATGGGGCAGATGCAGGGCATTCCACCATGTCAGAGTTGGACTTGGGCCTTTAATTCGCAGGTGGAGGTATAGAGCCTTTTGCAGAAGTGGCATGCACTGGGTCTCTTCATGGCGCTAATCACATGCATTTGCATGTCACTTTTCAAAGCAAATGTTTCACCACAGTCAAGGCATCTGTGTATTGTTCTAGATATGGTGCTGGGATTGCTCCAGTGGTGGACTAGGATCCAATGGTGGGATGTGATCTGATGGATGTCTGCTATCCAGTCTTACTTGTTCGCTGCTTTGGGATGAGCTGTAACTGGATGAGTAGTGTTCATTTTCTGAAGGGTCACAGGGCATATCAATAGACTTTAAATGGGTAACGGGGTCGAAAAGGTTGAGATCCATTGGTTTAGAATAACTCTCTCTTTTCTTTAATGTTTGGGGAAGAGTCGAGGACCAAAGTGTAAGCTCCCGATCATATTCACTTTTTACACAGGAAAAATAATATAATATATAATATAGAGTCTTTTTTATCCAGAAGAACCTTGAACCTGCTCCTGACTGGTACGGAGTTCCTCATGTTCTTCTTTAGTCTGTATGTGCTCTGGGTCTTTCTGTCCCAGACTCACACTCCCCTCCTGCTCACGCTTCTGCTCTTCAGGCGGAACCTCAGAAACAGCAAGAGAGTATTGCAGGCCGTCTGGGGGGAAGGAGAGGAGGAGCTGGGGTTATGTATGGTGCAAGCCATAGGTATTCGGACAGGTTTTGTTTTTTTAGATCACTGCTCTAGCATTTTACATTTAAAATGATCAATGAGAATGGGGTTACATTTTATTATCATATTTGGAACCCTCATGAGGCCTAAGGATTTGTCGAACGATAGACAAAAGCAAGATTTTCAGTGTCAAAACCTGTAATGCAGTACAGACCTAGCGGCACATCACCAGCGAAGACCATTGTCTATGTGTTGCAGAGGTCAGGCAATAATCAAATGATAACGATAACTACTTTTGGTCCGGTAAAATGAAGGGACTATGTACAGTGGGGCAAAAAAGTATTTAGTCAGCCACCAATTGTGCAAGTTCTCCCACTGAAAAAGATGAGAGAGGCTTGTAATTTTCATCATATGTACACTTCAACTATGACAGACAAAATGAGAAAAAAAATCCAGAAAATCACATTGTAGGATTGTTTTATGAATTTAATTGCAAATTATGGTGGAAAATAAGTATTTTGTCAATAACAAGAGTTTATCTCAATACTTTGTTGTATACCCTTTGTTGGCAATGACAGAGGTCAAACGTTTTCTGTAAGTCTTCACAAGGTTGTCACACACTGTTGCTGGTATTTTGGCCCATTCCTCCATGCAGATCTCCTCTAGAGCACTGATGTTTTGGGGCTGTTGCTGGGCAACACGGACTTTCAACTCCCTCCAAAGATTTATGGGGTTGAGATCTGTAGACTGGCTAGGCCACTCCAGGACCCTGAAATGCTTCTTACGAAGCCACTCCTTCGTTGCCCGGGCGGTGTGTTTGGGATCATTGTCATGCTGAAAGACCCAGCCACGTTTCATCTTCAATGCCCTAGCTGATGGAAGGAGGTTTCCCTCAAAATCTCATGATACATGACCCCATTCATTCTGTCCTTGACACGGATCAGTCGTCCTGTTCCCTTTGCAGAAAAACAGCCCCAAAGCATGATGTTTCCACCCCCATGCTTCACAGTAGGTATGGTGTTCTTTGGATGCAACTCGGCATTCTTTTTCCTCCAAACACGACGAGTTGAGTTTTTACCAAAAAGTTATATTTTGGTTTCATCTGACCATATGACATTCTCCCAATCTTCTTCTGGATCATCCAAATGCTCTCTAGCGAACTTCAGACGGGCCTGGACATGTACTGGCTTCAGCAGGGGGACACTTCTGGCACTGCAGGATTTGAGTCCCTGGCGGCGTAGTGTTTTACTGATGGTAGGCTTTGTTACTTTGGTCCCAGCTCTCTGCAGGTCATTCACTAGGTCCCCCCGTGTGGTTCTGGGATTTTTGCTCACCGTTCTTGTGATAATTTTGACCCCACTGGGTGAGATCTTGCGTGGAGCCCCAGATCGAGGGAGATTATCAGTGGGCTTGTATGTCTTCCATTTCCTAATAATTGCTCCCACAGTTGATTTCTTCACACCAAGCTGCTTACCTATTGCAGATTCAGTCTTCCCAGCCTGGTGCAGGTCTACAATTTTTCTTTGAAAGAGTCCTTTGACAGCTCTTTGTCCTTGGCTATAGTGGAGTTTGGAGTGTGACTGTTTGAGGTTGTGGACAGGTCTCTTTTATCCTGATGTTCAAACAGGTGCCATTAATACAGGTAACAAGTGGAGAACTTAAAGGAGAAGTTACAGGTCTGTGAGAGCCAGAAATCTTGCTTGTTTGTAGGTGACCAAATACTTATTTTCCACCATAATTTGCAAATAAGTTCATTAAAAAGCCTACAATGTGATTTTCTGGATTTTGTTTTCTCATTTTGTCTGTCATAGTTGAAGTGTACCTGTGATGAAAATTACAGGCCTCTTTCATCTTTTTCAGTGGGAGAACTTGCACAATTGGTGGCTGACTAAATACTTTTTGTCCCACTGTATAGGTGAGTTTTGCATGGTTCATACGGTACCCTCAAATGTATGGTGACCATCTGCACTTCAACCTCTTAGTCCCTGTTTCATGTCAATCTGTTCAAGTACAGAGCCAGAACTACAAAACGTGTCCAAATAATTACGGACTGCACTGTATATACCTGAATTTAACACACGCATTATATAAAAACAATACAGCGCACAAATATATTAAATTCTGTTTTTAAAAAATGTAAGCTTATGGGTCGATCCACACACCCCTGAGTGCAATTAGCTAGGTGCTATTTGCTCCTATTCACTGGTGTATTTTTGTCAACTGTGTATTATTATTGTCATACTGTTGTGGTCAAATTAATCAATACAATCAGTTTATCATTATTGTGATTCCCATAAGATTTAGCTCGGTACGCAGGGTCCATTCATGTGTCACAAGGCCAGGTGTTTTGAGATATTGCCTGTGGCCATAACATGTACGCTATGGCTAGGAGAGACCACTAGCCTGGACTTTCGCAGGCTGATCAATTACTCAGCGTGTCCAGATGTATAATCGCAGAACAATCTATTGGGGATGGAATCTCTGCGACCAATTCATCAGGGACATCCTTTTCTCCATGTATTTTAAGTATGCAATAAACTGAATAAGCTCATAAAATCTAATTAACTATAGGTACCTGAGAGTAGCAACAATGAATAATTGCGAACAGGGATGCATTATCTAATAACACTACAATGGAACCCACAGTGGCCAATGTGTTCTAAATATTTACTAAAGTGACACCAATGTTCTGTTTCTTATGGGCAATGTGTTAAAGCAGTGACCTGTTGTGGTCCAGAGGTCTAAGCCATTGCATCCGGTGCACAAGTACTGCCGCAGCCTGCATTTGAATCCAAAGCACTGTAGCTAATAACACACACGGAGACAAGACACACAGGGGTTTAAATACCCAGCTAATTAGGTACAGCTGAAGGGAATCAGGGAAGGGTGCCTTCACAGGACATGGGAAACAGGACAAACATACACGATGGCGCTAGAAGGCCGGCGACGTCGAACACTGGAGAGTCACGCGCCCGGAGGCGGTTCCACCACCAGGAGGCGACGTGACAAAACACTACTCAAAAAAAATGAAGGGAACACATAATCATCACATTATAACACCAAGTCAATTCAACTTCAAGGATATGATTCTGTTGTGAATCAATGTCAACTGCTTTGATGCAAATGAAAGTGACAGGTAGAGAAGCAGCAGCAAGACATCTCCTAAAAACCAAAACTGTTTTGCAGGTGGTCGCCACAGGCAATGGCTCACTCTTTATCCTTTCTGACTAACTCTTCTCTAGTTTTGTTCAGCATCAGGAGAAACAGGAGGAGCACTGCCATTAACCTACAAAATGTCCTCCAGCAGGCTACTAGTGTGCATGTTTCTGACCAAACTGTCAGACTCCATGAAGGTGGCATGAAGGCCCAGCTGCCTCTAGTGGGACCTGTGCTAACAGCCCAGCACCAGGCAGCTCCATTGGCATTCGCCAGAGAACACCAGCATTGACAGGTCGGCAATTGGCGTCCCGTTTTCTTCACAGATGAGAGCAGGTTCACACTGAGCACATGACAGACGTGAACAAGCCTGAAGACGCTGTGTTAAATGTTATGCTGTCAGCAACATAGTTCAGCATGACCGGTTCAGTGATGGTCTGGGGAGGCATATCCTTGGGGGGGGGGGGTCGCACAGGCCTCCTTGTGCTAGCCTGACTGCTTTTAGGTACCAGGGTTGTGCTGGGGAAACCTGCAGAAGGTTATCTAAACATTTTTGCAGCACTGAAGAACACAGTGGTCTTTATTATTCTGAAACAGAAGCTGTTTGGAACCACCAACACTCATCTTAGAGCTGGCTGACTGGTAAAATTGAGCTCAGAACATAATTTATCTGCTCATTTCAGATGAAGTTGTATACCGAACTGACATTTGTGCAGCTGCTTTTCTGCTGCCTGGACACAGTGCACTTTGTCCGGAAAAAGTACATTGTGGTTTATTAATAGTGTATAAATATATATATGTCAAGATATTTAATCAAAATAAAATCCACCCTGCAATGTCAGAAATGCGTGAGGAACTAAAGAAAGAAGAGCTGGTATTAAGATCTGGTGTGTGCAGTTTATGTTGCAGGAAGTGTAGTGTAGTGGAGTGTATACCACTGGTCTGTGCGTTTAGGGGCATGGCTGTCTGAATACACCTAATATGAAAGGTGAATTGGACTATTAACTCACACTGAAGTGGATCTTCTCACTAAAAGTAACCACCACAGAAAACACAATTCTAGGGGTATTTAGCTAGTATATTGTCTACCTTCTACAATTAACGGTGTCATGGAAAATACTTGGAGGTTGTGGGAATCAAAATAAACATTAATGAAAATCTCAAAGCCAAGTTGATCTGCAGAGACAACTAACTTAAAGCTCTTCAACATACACTGTACTACAATTGTAGGCATCCAAGAATATTGCATCCTAGCATCTTGTGAGCCACATCAGAAACACTTCCGGTTCATGTACATTTGGAAACGTCTAAATAAAAGCAGCCAGTGTTCAAGATTCACATAGTTTTAATGTATCAATTGTTTAAGAAAATATACCTCTCACATTAACAACTAATATGTATTTGTATTTTTCATATTTAAGAGTCATACAAAATTACAATAACAAAGAACAGAATTCTGACTTAATATGGAGAGTATTGCCTCATAGCTAAAAATAGTTATTGTACATGCCACAGTGAAAACATTGTAGAAAGGAGTATCTAGAGCAGGTGTGGGCAAACTCGAGGGCTGAATGCGGCCCCCGAGGGAGTTCCGGTCCGCGGAAGATAATAATAAAAAACAACTCACCAGCCCATTCTTATACGTCCGAGTCATAGTTTAGATTAATAACACATTATAAAGGAGAACTACTCTGTATGTATGTTTTTTTTTTTTAAACATACATACAAAGTTTCCCCTCTTCTGATAAGACAAAGCTGTCTAAACATGCAGAACAGTGTTTTCTATGCCCTATTTGCCCCCAATGCAATATCATATACTGTGCATGGGGTACATATAACTATTCTATACACTGCATAGATTGTATTGTAGTAAATGCTTAGAAGAGTGTGTAGAGTTAGAGTTTTACTTCACCCTACCATTGGCCACTAGTTCCAAGTTAATAAGGATATAGTTGTTTTATTGTGTACTTGTTTATTTATTTACTTTCCAGCCATTGGACGCAACTGAGAAAGAATATGTGTGTGAGGGTGAGATATAAACTCAGTTCTTGAGTAATTAACTGTGTAACAGGTCCTACTCAAACTTGAACCTGGGTCCTCAGGATGAGTCAGATGCTTTAGCAAGGATGTTAAAACCCATGGGCTCTAGTGTCTGTCGCTATAATGCTCTTAAGGCATTGGAGAGGGAGGTTTTTCACTCACTGCACATCACTGGCCTCTGTAACACTTGCTTCAAACTCAAGCCGGACACTAAGCAAATATTTCAGACAACTAAACCGAAGCCTTACATACTAAAAGAAAAGGTGGAAAAGAGTTAGACAGGCTGGAAGCCACATGCATCATTTACAAAATAGACCAAAGTTGCACCAATCAACGCTGGTGGGTCAATTCGGTGATGTGGGGATTACAAAGTTAAGATCGACCAAAATGTTTAAGAGGAAACCACTACCAAACACAGATGATCTGTTTGCTTTGACTGTGACTGAAGACAATTGCAAGCAAATTGAGAAAAAGATATTGGCATTCATCTTTTACTGAAAAAAGATTAATAAATACCTGTATAGATGGAAATGTATACTCTCCACAGATCACAAGTTGCTCTTGACAATCCTAGGTCCCAAATTCATTTCCCCAAAATTTTCATTCTGCAAAATCAGTTTGTTGCCTGATAGGAATTGAGTGTGTTACAATTGCCCCTGTAACAATTGCCCCCTCTGTAACAATTGCCTCCGGATTCACCTATTTGCATTATTAGGCATTATTCAGTGATTTGCTTTTTAATTTCTTAAAACATCTTTATGAGAATTTATCTTATACATGAACAAGTATTTATGACTGTTAATGTTTAGATGATTAAAAGGTTATTAACAATTAATAAATCCAGTGTATACGTTGAACACTTTTATTTTGAAGTATTCCACATTGTCGTGACACGGAAGTGCTTTTTAATATTGCTCACATGAAGCTGATCTAGGTAAGGTTTTTGATAACCGTAGGTCTGTTGTTTTTGTGCGGATGAGGACATTTTAACTTAATACTGTACTAAATGACCGAAACATGCCTATACTGCATTCGTTTCGTGTGTTTTTAGATAAGTGCTTATCGTCGACTGCCCTGGAGATTGTCGGTGCATTTGAAAAAACTGTAGTGGAGTATCAAGAAGACAATGCTCGGCTAAGAAAAATGCTTGGGATCCCAAGGGAAATAAAACATAATAGAATCGGTGGGTATATAGTAGTGATCCGTGGGATGACGCATAAAGGTCTGGGAATTCTTCCCATTCGCAACGCAGTAATATGTCCCAATGCTTGCTATACTAGCTTACTGTACACTAGACATTACGTACTTCACCATTACCACCAAGACTTGCAGCGTGTACTAATTACTATGCTAATTGAGACGATGTCAGTAGACTATTGTATTGCTAGAAATGTATACGGTTAGTTAGTAGTACGTGTATGATAAATAACAACATATGTTAACCAAGCGGGAAGTAAGCCTATAGTATAGATCAATGCAGGCGTGAATTAATTGTATTTTACAGCGGCGTTCGAAAACTTTGTAGTTAGGGTCTGGTGTGGGCTTCAGAATCACAAAGAATTGTTAGTACAGGTGAAAACACATCTGACCCGTGTTATATAGATCTACTGATAGTAACTGGGCGGGCAATCTTCCCAAAAAATCATATCACGATCTTAACACAATCACAATCTTAATCATGATGTTAAGATGTACTATAGAGAATATCCAGGCTGGAGCCAGCCTATGGATTTATCTATTTGTACAATTTAAAACACAACACTAAATTAAAGAATCAGTTGTCAAAATGTTTTGATTTTCCCATGTAACAAATGTATTGTACCGGGGTGTGACATCTTAGTTTTTTCCCATTTCTGTTTAAGTTACAACATTTTTGGTTTTCTGCTTTCATTTAGAGTCCTTGCAGTTGTCTCTGGCGGTCTCTGGAGAGGAGGCTCCCCTTGCACTGCAGCACCTTGATCAGGAGTGGAGTGGGAGTCTGGGACAGAGGAAGCCAGATCCTATACAGATTAAAGAGGAACAGTATGAACTCAGTACCAGTCAGGAGGAAGAGCAGTTTCAAGGGCTTGTTAACACAAAAGACTCCTTATTCACTCCTTTCTGTGTAAAAATTGAAGGTGGTCAGGAGGAACCTCTTCATAATGCCATACTAGATGAATACCCGACTTTCAGTCAACTGGAAATGTCTAAACTACAGTCATTTAGTTTGTTTTTAAACGAGTTCTTGGCTGAATCTGCGGTTAAGATTTTCAAGGCAGTTAAGAAAACTGTAGCGCCGTACCTGGAAGAGAATGATCACTTACGGAGAATGCTTCGGTTAACTCCAGAGATAAAATTATATCAAACAGGTTGGTATTAGGATATCTTATATCTAGCTAAAGTTCTACTCAATATGTAAACCTGTTTAAGTTCAGTAATTACCATTTCAACAAAGTTTTTAACAGTAACCAACCTTTTAGTTGGCACCAGTATTGGGGGAGGAATATGTCTCTCATATTTGTCTGATGACACAGCTGATGGTGTCCTTGAGGAACTTCTCCCAGACCAGGATCAGGGCATCAGTGAGCTCCTGGGCAGTCTGTGGCACTACTTGGCAGTGTCAGATACACGATACATAACGTCCCGGAGGTTCTCAATTATATTCAGGTTTGGGGAACGTGAGGGCCAGTCCATGGCATCAATGCTTTCATCATCTAGGAAGGCCGGGCTTTGTCCTCTACCTGGAGGAAACCAGGGCCTCACTGCAGCAGCATAAGGTCTTGAGGATTTCATCCCGGTACCTAACAGCAGCCGGTACCTCTGCCACCCTCCGAGGGTAGGCCTCCCCAGAACATCAAAGACCCACAGATTCTTTCACGTCTGTCACATGTGCTCAGTGTGAACCTGCTCTCATCTCTGAAGAGAACGGGACGCCAATGGCAGACCTGCCAATTCTGGTGTTCTCTGGCGGAAGCCAATTGAGCTGCACAGTGCTTGGCTGTGAGCACATGTTCACTAGAGGACGACAGGCCCTTATGCCATCCTCATGGAGTCTGTTTCTGACAATTAGGTCAGAAACATGCATACCAGTAGCCCGCTGGAGAGAGGACACGGTCAGAAAGCATAAGGAGAGAGCAAATGTATGTGGCCACCACCTGCAAAACCATTGTCTTTTTGGGGGTTGTCTTGCTGTTGCTTCTCCAGTGCACCTGTTGTCCCTTTCATTTGCACTAAAACAGGTGACATTGATTCACAATCGCTTATGCTTCCTAACTGGACAGATTGATAGCACTGAAGACTTGGCGATATAGTGCGATTAATACTTGTTCCCTTAATTGTTTTAAGCAGTGTATATAGGAGTGTTTTTGTTGAAAGTAAGGTGTTATGTAAGTTTCTAAACCCATAATAAAAGATTATTAACAGATCCCCTCCACTATTATTGGCCCCCCTGGTAAATATAAGCAAACAAAAAATATTTGCTGTTTATTATCTTGGTCATTCAAAAATATTCACAAAAATGTCATCTTTAATTTACACAAACTGATTAAAAGGTGAAATAAATATTTAGTATCCAAAAAATACACTATATGGACAAAAGTTTTGGGCCACACCTCTTAATCATTGAATGTAGGTGTTTAATTCAGTACCATTGCCACAGGTGTATAAAATCATAAAACATTTGTGAAAGAATAGGTTGTTCAGGACGCCACTGTTGCAACAAGTAGTTCATGAAATTT
Source organism: Novumbra hubbsi (assembly GCA_016801125.1). Taxonomy (NCBI): domain Eukaryota; kingdom Metazoa; phylum Chordata; class Actinopteri; order Esociformes; family Umbridae; genus Novumbra; species Novumbra hubbsi. Next base: position 86,341 of record JACXGK010000157.1, on the reverse strand, counting down.
CTTGCCTCCTAAATATTTCACGATCAACTGTAAGCGGTATTATTGAAAACTGGAAGCGTTTAAGAACCACAGCCACTCCGACCACATGAAGTTACAGAGCAGGGTTGTGAGTGCTGAGGCAAGTGTGTAAAAGTCACCAACGCCCTGCTGACTCAATAACTGCAGAGTTCCAAACCTCCTCTGTCAATAACATCAGCACCAAAACTGTGCGCTGGGAGCTTCATGGCATGGGTTTCCATGGTCAAGCAGCTGTATGCAGGCCTTATATCCCCAAGCACAATGCCAGGCGTCATATGGAGTGGTGTAAAGCACAGCGCTAAATCTACAAAATCTTGTAGAAAGCCTCCCCAGAAGAGTGGAAGCTGTTATAGTTGTAAAGGGGGGACTAACTCAATATTCATTTCTATGGATTTGGATTGTCGTGCATGCTCCTGTAGGTGTAATGTGTAGTTTTCTCAGTATATTTGTCCATATAGTGTATGTTACAATTATTGGCATCCCTAGAAGTTCTTCTGAGTGAAATCTAAGAGAAGTATATTCCTATTAATATTTAATGTTGTTTTTTTGGGAAAAGGAACATTTCGAATGGAGAACAGAAGGGTTCAGCTTAAGAGACTCCATGCAAGTTCAACCCTTCTGTTTCTCACTCAAAACGTTTCTTAACAATTTATTTGGAAAGGAAAAAAAAGGTGCAGTGGTCTCTTATTTTTCCCCCCAGAGCTGTATGTCAACCCCTTCTTCATAATTAGATATATTTTTTGGTGTTCAATGTCATATTTATTTCATAGGAACAAATCTTCTAAGTGTGACATAACAGGTTTTTTTTCCTTATGTTGGTTTAGTGGAAATCATGCATGTGGTAGAAAGATAAATGTCAAAAGGAATTTGTGCTGGTGCAACAATAAGTGAACCCCAAGTTGCACTGGTTGAGTCAAATAGGTAAGTAGAATCAGGTGTGAATCATGTCATGCCATTGGAGAGATCTGTAGGACAGACTTTGAATTGAGATCCCAGATTGGACCATCAGTCTATGGAATTTTATACAACCATCTAAACAAGATTTGAGCTCCATCAGTCCACTGTGAGGCAATTCATTTACAAATGGAGAGCATTAAATATGACAGGAATGTGGCCTAGAAGTAGGCACCCTTCCCAAATATTCCCAAGAGCCTGAAGGAATGTAATAAATCTGGTTAATTCCAACCTATCTGTAAACTCACAGACCTCCTTGCTGCATCTCAGGTGACTGTGCATGCATCAACAATAAGAACACAAAATTGAAATTACGTTTACGAGAGGGTTGCTGGTCAAAAGCTCCCCTCTGTCCCAAACTGGAATTGTGTCAAAACAAAAGTTAAGGAAGAGCAAGACAAGACAAAACATGTCTAAGAATTGTAGTGCTAACGTTTTTATTTTTAATGTGGAAATTACATTTTCTACTGAACTAATACTATAAAGAGATAAAAGTGCATGTTTTTTTTTTTTTTGTATTTTTTTTTTAAACAACCTGAAAAAATTAGTATTTGCTAGCTACTGATGACATCATTGTTAGTGAGTACTTTAAATACATTTATAATCTGAAGTGCTGGAATGCAGAACGTATCCCTGTCCAAATACTTATGCACTACAGTGTAGATCATATCTGCTTTTGCATCTCTCTTTCCCTCTAGACACCCTGCAGTTCTCTCTGGCTGTCTCTGAGTTCCCCCCTGAACAGCAGCAACAGGAGTGGAGCCTGAATCTGGGACAGAAGAACCCAGAGCCCATTCAGATTAAAGAAGAACATGAGGAACTTCACACCAGTCAGGAGGAAGAGCAGTTTCAAGGGGTCCTGGATACAAAAGACTCTATACCCACTCCTTCCTGTGTGAAAAGTGAATGTAATCAGGAGGACCAACTTTGGTCTTTGACTCTTCCCCAAACCCAGACTGTAAAAAGAAGAGAGAGTTCTTCTAAACTAATGGCTCTCAAACACTTTGGCCTTGTGACACATCTAAAGTCTCTTGACATGCCCTGTGACTGTCCAGATAATCAACACAGCTCATCCAGCCACAGCTCAGCCATAAATGGCGACCAAGTAAGATGGGACAGTAGACCACCATCGGATCACATCCCACCATCGGATCACATCCCACCATCGGATCACATCCCACCATCGGATCACATCCCACCATCGGATCCCAGCCCATCATTGGATCCCAGCCCTCCATCGGATCATATCCCATTATCGGATCCCAGCCCACCATTGGATCCCAGCCCTCCTTCGGATCCCAGCCCTCCATCGGATCACATCCCTCCATCGGATCACATCCCTCCATCGGATCACATCACTCCATCGGATCACATCCCTCCATCGGATCACATCCCCCCATCTGATTCCAGCCCACCATTCAAGAAACACTGTTTGAATCCCAGCACAACATCTCAAAAAACCTACAGTTGCTCTGACTGTGGTGAAATGTTTGCTTTGAAAAGTGACATGCAGATGCATGGGATTCTCTCCATGAAGAGACCTAGTTCATGCTGCTTCTGCAAAAAACTCTATACCTCCACCTGTAAACTAAAGGCCCACGTCCAACTCTGTCACAGTGGCAAACCCAACACTTGTCCCATCTGTGGCAAGGTCTTCAAACTAAAGCAATATCAGTCCAGGCACATGAGAATTCATGCAGAGGAAAAACCATTTAGCTGTGGGGACTGTGGGAAAAGCTTCAACAGTAAAGGGGCCCTAACAGACCATACACGTATACACACAGGAGAGAAACCATTTAGCTGTGGGGACTGTGGGAAATGCTTCAATCATAAGGGTGTCCTAACATATCACAAACGTATTCACACAGGAGAGAAACCATTTCACTGTGGGGACTGTGGGAAAAGCTTCCATCAAAATGGGGACCTTACGAAGCATAAACGTATTCACACAGGAGAGAAACCGTTTAGCTGTGGGGACTGTGGAAAAAGCTTCAGACAGAAGGGGGCCCTAACATATCATAAACGCATTCACACAGGAGAGAAATCATTTAGCTGTGGTGACTGTGGGAAAAGCTTCCTTCAAAATGGGGACCTAACAAAACATAAACGAATTCATACCGGAGAGAAGCCATTCAGTTGTGGTCACTGTGGAAAAAGCTTTTGTTGGAAGAAGCAACTGAACTTGCACATCCTGACTCACTCAAGAAATTAATCTTTTGTCAGTGGGAGAAGTCGGAATCAGAAGAGAACATTGAACGTTGTATATTTTACACAGGAAAATAACAATTTAGCGATTGGGACTTTTGGAAAAGATAAAAAAAAAACGGAATATATTATTTACAGACTCAATCAGGAAAGACAACATTGCTGCTCAATGTGAGGCAGAATATTTACTAAGAACACTCTGCTAAAGCATGTTAATGAAAAGATAAAGATAAAGATAACTAGAAGAAGGAAGGAGGACGGGTTAGGAATGCTGGATGTGGTCCATCGAGAGTTAACAATTGAACCTGTGGACCAATTTAACTGGTCCAACTTACCCTGCTTAGTCCAATGATATAATGTACAAATGTAACTGTGCTTCAAACCGAGCAGAATCAGGTTGACTATGTAGGATCCTGCCTCTTGTCTTCTCCGTTGTCCCTTATCGAATAGCATTCACTAGCGCAGGGTGGTTTAGGGTGGGGGGATGGCGCTGCACGGTTTGATGAGGAGACTATAAGGAGATAAAGTGAATATGACGAGATTACATTTGAATGCAAACTGATAGACGGACCAGCAAGAAATGTTAAAAGTGAAATGTCTCAGGCACTGAACCATTTTGTAGAAAAGTCATATTTAATATATTAATTTAAAACAATAACTAAAGCTGCCTACTGTCTTGCCTACTTGCTTGTGTTTAATTTAGTTGTACATAATGGCCCATCTAAGAAACATTCAAGGGATGGTGTTGAATTGTAAAATGATTTCTTAAAACCTGGTTTGTGTGTTAATTATGTAAAACTGTAAATTAAAATTTTATATTATTTCATGCTTCTATTTAGTTAATTCATGGTGCAAAAAGAGGTGTATATCACAGTCCAAGATTTGTTAAGTTAGGCGGTTGCCAAAGCCACATTTTTTTAAAAGTCATGTCATTCACAAAACTGAAATTTGAAACAATTACTGCATATGTCTGCTGGATATTTTGGCTTCCATTCATGCTGGTAGTACAGTAGAAATTGTACATTTGAGGAACGTTTGACCTATGTTCTAATGTCTCTCAAAATGTTACAGGCATGTATGCTTGTAAATAAGTGGGATTACATAATGTTTACACTAAACACAAATAACCAAGATTTGGAATTTAGCTCATTGATGAACTATGACTTAATTTGGTCACATGAGGGCACTATCGGGCAGGACATCTGTGTCCATCAATGCAAAAATGGTGCAATAATTATTATTGCGTAATCCCCTCTCAAATACTGCTTTCAACCTTATGATGATACTAAGCTATTTGTTGGCACATGTTCTGTGAAATGGTAGCTATTCTTTGATACACAAATAAATCTATAAAAATTGGAAATGACAAGCGTTTAGGAAACCTCTGAATTGGATCAAAAATATTAAGGGAAAATGAATAATCACAGTATTACACAAGTCAATTACACTTTATGGATATCATTCTGTCTTTTCTGAATCAATATCACCTGTTTTGGTGCCAATGAAAGTGCACTAGAAGCACATGAGATCTTTCTGTGGTTTCGTTAGTGTCCTTCCCACTATCGGTTGCACGAGGCCGTACCTGCAGCCCATTCAGATTGTGCAGCTAGTCCTCCAGGATGGCACATCCATACATGCCGTAGCATGAGCTTTTGCTGTGCCTCCCAGTACAGTCTCAAGGACATGGAGGAGATACCAGGAGGTGGGCCGTTACACGAGGAAAGCTGAACAGGGCCGTAGAAGGGCATCAATCCAGCAGCAGGACCTGTATCTGCTCCTGTGCACATGGAGGAACAGGAGGAGCACTGCCAAAGCCCTATAAAAGGATCTCCAGCGGGCTACTGGTGTGCACGCTTCGCACCAAACTGTCAGAAACTTACACCGCACCAATGGTATCCCAGGCTAATGGTAGAGGAGTTGTAACGCACCAGTATTTCTACAACCCTGTTTCCAAATAGGTTCGGAGGCTGTGTAAAATGTTAATAAAAACAGAACGCAATGATGTGCAAATCATTTAAATCCTATACTCAGTAGAAAATAGTACAAAGACAACATATCAAGTGTTGAAACTGAGACATTTTATTGTTTTAAGAAAAATATATGCCCACTTTGAATTTCATTCCAGCAGCACATTTCAAAAAAGTTGGGAAACAAAAGACTGGGAAATTGTGTAATGCAAAAAAACATAACCTGGTGGAATATCACACAACTTTTTAGGTCAATTAGCAAAAGGTCAGTAACATGACCGGGTATTAAAAGATCACTACAACTTGTAAGAAGTTTAGGGATCTTATCATCTACAGTAATAATATAATTAAACGATTCAGAGACTCTGGAGAAAACTCTGTATGCAAGGAAGAAGGCCGAAAACCAGTATTGGATTAAAAACAGCACTGCATTAAAAACAGACATGATTCTGTAGTGGACATCACTGGATGGGCTCAGAAATACTTTTGAAAACCATTGTCTATAAACAGTACTTCACTGCATCAACAAAAAGGAGAAATCAGATATAAACAAGATTCAGAACCACCACTGCCTTTTCTGGGCCTGTGGTCATTTTTAGATGGACTAAAGCGAAGTGAAAAACTGTCTGACAGAGATCTGCCAAATCAATGAATTTATTTTTGAGAATCAAGGACACTTCTAATCAGTGCCAAAGCCAGCAATTGTGATTAGTGCACAAGGCTTGGGTAACTTGCACATTTGTGAAGGCCCCATTAGTGCACAAGGCTTGGGTGACTTGCTCATCTGTGAAGGCATCATTAGTGCACACGGCTTGGGTGACTTGCACATCTGTGAAGGCATCATTAGTGCACAAGGCTTGAGTGACTTGCACATTTGTGAAGGCCCCATTAGTGCACATGGCTTGGGTGACTTGCACATCTGTGAAGGCCCCATTAGTGCACATGGCTTGGGTGACTTGCACATCTGTGAAGGCCCCATTAGTGCACATGGCTTGGGTGACTTGCACATCTGTGAAGGCCCCATTAGTGCACATAACTTGGGTGACTTGCACATCTGTTAAGGCATCATTAATGCAAAACAATATATACAGGTTTTGGAGGAATATGCTGCCCTCCAGACAACTTCTTTTCCACCGTAGCCAGTGCTTATTTCAGTAAGACAATGCCAAACCACATTCTGTACGTATCACTACATCACGGCTCTGAGGTAAAAAAGTCGGGATGCTAAACTGGCCAGTCTGCAACAATTTTTTGCACATTATGAAATGTACAACAACGAAGAACCGACCTGTTGAGAAGCTGCCTTCCTATATCAAGGAAGAATGGAAAAATTGGTCTATTTAGTTCCCAATTGCTTACAGAGTGTTGTTAAACCTAGAGGTGATGCATTCCAGTGGTCAACATGGCCCGTCCCAAAGTTTTTGGAACGTGTTGCTGGTATCAAATTTAAAATAGGCATGTATTTTTCAAAAAACAATACAATTTCTCAATTTCAACATTTGATATGTTGCCTCATACTATTTTCGATTAAAAATAAACCTTCAATGATTTGCACATCAATGCATTCTGTTTTTATTTGCATTTTATGCAGTATTCTAACTTTTTTGGAAACGATTGTATTTCCACTGGTTGTGCCATTTGTACACTTCAGTCGACTACAGATGTTATAACACCCAATCAGAGATGAAGCGGTAATGTATAAAGCTGTGTGCGTATTCGGTTTTTATAAAGACCCTTTTTTTGCCCTATGCTCTAAGAGCGACGTGATGACGCCGGTGTTTGTAACATTTCTTAAATAACGGCAAGACACACAAGATAATTTGCATTGGGAGAATTCAGTATTCTACAGCATTTAGCTATTAAGGTATTTATTTACTTAAATTGTATTTGCATGCTACATTATATATTCTGGCTTGGTTTACTACTATAGATGGTTTCAGACAGAAACAGTGGACCGGGATGCTCAGTCATTTTCAATAAAGCCTTGTCGGTGCGCAGAACTCTACCTAGAAAGAGACCTCGTCAGTGAAAATGGAAAACTGTTCTGTAGGAGAAACATGGTGAAAAAGACAAAGACAATCTCAGTTAACTAACACTTGTCAATCGGAAACAGCATAAACAATGCAGTCAAAATGGGTGAAGATTTAGTTAGATGATATGGCATATATAAATGATAATTGGTCAATAGGCTTATTCAACGTGTTAAAGTAGTGTTATTTAGCACGTTGTTTTTGCGACGCAAAGACCTGAATGGGGTAATCAGTTTGAATTTTAGGCAATTCAAAGGCCTGTAAACACTATGTGGTGCGTCTGCGTGTCTAACCACGACACTATTTAACAATGGTTAGATAGTCACCCAGTCACTAACTGACTCAGTCACTCACTCCATTAGTCCCTCACTCAGTCACTTAATAACTTGCTCAGAGAATAATAAAAAAATAATCAAGTGGTTGCAGATGATTGTTCATATTTGGTCTTGTTTAAAAATCTACATCCTTCCCCAAACATCTGGCACTGGATGCTACTTGTTAAAGTTCGCCCCTCTCTAAAAACTACTGCCCCACTGTTACGTCCCCAGTGTGTCTGTGTTGCTGTGTGTTTGTAGTGTTGCTGTTTGTTCCCCTTTTCCTGCACAGGTGCCACCAATCCCATCAATCAAGTTCATCTCCCTCCCGTTATTCTGTTCAGCTGGTTCCTGCCCCCCCATCAACCAATCACATCCTTCCATCCGCAGTACAAGATCCCTCCATTCACCACCCCGTCAGATCTCAATCTCTATCGCTAGATCTCTCTCTAGAAGCGCTGTCTGTATCGCTCTCTTTTTGTTCAGTGGTCTGTTTGTTGAGCTGTTGTTACGCGGTGTTAAGAACTGTAGTTGTACTTGTTTGTTGTTTAGAGTTTGTTGGAGCAATTAGTTTGTTAGTTGGGGTTTTGGTTTATGGTTTATTCGTGGTACCTGTTCTGTTTGAGTTGTTTGTTGTATGTTTGTTTTCCCCCTAATAACCCTCTGTTTGTTTGTTCCCAAGGGGGAAGGGGACCGCACCCTGGGAGTGTGTAGGCAAGTGGCCCGCGGGCATACATTTTCCCGTAGGAGTACTTTGTCTATGCACACTAGGTAAGACCTCGGCGGACCACCCCTTGTATTTCTTAGCTTAGCCAGGGGAAGTTATTATTTCAGTAGGTAAGTGTTGGTTAGGGGGTTTTCTGACACTTGCTTTCTTTGCTTTGGTACCGCCCAGCCCCTTTCCCCAATTTTACTGTGTTTTATGTGGATCAATAAATCCCCTGCACGGTACCCTTGGTTTTCGTTGTCTTCCTCACTTGCACCTCACGACCCCATACCTTATTTCCATTATTTCACACGGGTGTGCACGCACAGCAGGGAGTTACGCTCCCTTGCCAAAAGGCGTGCGTAACACCCACCATTATTTTAATCCTAGAATTGCCACTGCTGCCAAGATTGGATAGCTTGTTTATAACCTACACATGAGATGTCAAAAACGTATTTGGTGGCAAATGTCAGTCCCTCAGGTGCTTACCTATACCCTTGGGCGTAGGGAGGGTGGAAAATAATAAGTGGCCTAATATTTGTTTGCTATCCAGGTCCTACCAACAAGCAATGAAATAATCTAAATCAAAGTAAGCAATGCAATTTATAAAATGTCCATATCACAAAAAGGGAAATATCGACTTAAGATTGTGTTAAATATAACTAGCCAAATTAATAACTATACATGAACAAAAATCCACCTGCGAAGAATGAATGCAAAAGAACATTTTATATTAAAATGAGGTTAATGTATAATTTGAGCCCCATGTAATTTCAGTGCAGTTAAAACAAATTGTCTATCTTTCTTAGGAATCCTGTGTAGCTTAAGAGGGAATTTCGTTTGTTAAATACACCAAATTGTACCAGTTTCACCTTATACTAACCTGTGACAACATGTTTTAGTTGCCATTTATACAAAACTAGAAAACGAATGCTGTCATTGCATCACTTGCTTCTCGAGCAGGCTGAAGAGGACGTTAAAAGCTAGTTTAACAAACACTCCACTACAGCCTCTTCAGAGAACGCTTGACAAGGACCTGGCAGAACAGGACCTGGCCGATGTCATTATGAAGGAGCGGGAAAGAAAGTATGACTGGGTGTGTTGATCTACTCGTATATTCATCTCCCCTTTGAGCTGGTTCAGCAATAAAAGAATTTCAGCGTATAAAAGGCAAATGTGACTTGCAGGTGCCAGCAACAGACAAGAACCTGAAGATTGTGGTGTCCTTCAGTGACTCACCTAAGACTGTGAACAAGGCCCATATCCAGACTGGCAAAAAAAATATTGAATAGAATTGATGTAAAGCACGGCACCACTGGAGCTGTGGAAACGTGTTCTGTAGAGTGACAAATCCCCCTTCCATTTCTGGGAGTCTGATGGACAAGTTTGGGTTTGGTGAATGCTAGGAGAACATTTTCTGCCTGACTGCATTGTGTCAACTATTACGTTGGAGGGATAGTGCTGTGGGGTTGCTTTTCTGAGTTTGGCCTAGGCCCCTTAGTTCCACTGAAAGGAAATGTTAATACCTCAGCTTACCAAGACATTTCGGAAAAATCTATGCTTCCAACTTGTTGGAAGAGTTTGGGGAAGGCTCTTTTCTGTTCCAGCATGACTGTGCCCCAGTGCAGAAAGCAAGGTACATAGGGGCATGGTTGGATGAGGCTGGTGTGGGAGAACTTGACTGGCACAGAGCCCTGAGCCCTGACCTCAACCCTATATAACAACTTTGGGTTGAACTAGAACAGAGTTTGCAAGCCAGACCCTCTTGTCCAATATCAGTGTCTGACATCAACAATGCTCTTCTGGAGGATGTGTAAAGATCCAACAGACACACTTCAAAACCTTGTAGAAAGCCTTCCCAGAATAAGCTGGAAGCTGTTGCAGCTGCAAAGGGGGGAGTAACTCGCTATTAATGCCTATGGATATAGAATGGGATGTCATACAACTCCTGTAGGTGTCCCAATACTTTTGTTCATTTAGTGTATATTTTTGTTCACTACAATGAAGGTTCTCAGGATAACTCATAATCAGCTTTCCAATGTCATATAGTCTAACTTCAGACCGAGCAAAATCCTGTAAATCCTAGTTTTTCTTTTGAACTGATTTAGTTTTTGAAAATGTGTGTTTGTAATGTTGCTCAGCCTGGTTCTATATAAAGCTGTCATAAGTATTTCGCTCTTTTATCTTACATGCTGGATTTAAGGTGATACACTATGTTGCTGAAGTGCAAATTCATAGCTTTAACTTGAAAACACCACTACCGACAGTAGTATGACACATTATGCAAAGCACTATAAAGCCAATCATAGTTTTAGTGTGTAAACTATCTGGGAAGATGTGTCAGTAACAAGTAATTGTTACTGGGCCCCTCAGAGTTAGGGTGAGATCTACAGCAGACTCTCACAATTGCTGGCTAATAACAGAGTTCTGCTCATCGCAAGAGAGTGAGTTTGTAGATTACCGTTTTGCTTTCTGGGATTCACCAAGAAAAAGAGCCAAGCCTGACCTGCTGAAGGTTGGTGGACTCATCTAAACTAGAGTGGTGCTCTATTTTTGGAAGATGACTGGAGCCAAACACCTGCAACCTCACCATGAGATAGAGTGCAGATCATGCAAGCAGGCTGTTAGCAAGCCCACTATACTGCTAAATAAAACAATGGAATACTTAACACATTGGGTCTCAACGAAAGAAATATAGTGTAATTCGTTGAGAACAAAATGAAGTAACAGTCAATGGAAACCAAAATCACCAACCAATTGAGGGCTGGATTCAAACTAACAACAAAACCTGAGTAAACAATTGAAATCACAGGCTGTTCCAACTTGTATGAATTTCATCATAGCAACTCATTATGTGACTCAGTAGTGTGTATGGCACATGTATGCACTCCGGACAATGTCTGGACATGATCCTGATGAGATGGCGCATGGTGTCTTGGGAGATTAGTGAGCTCTTCCTCCTATACGGCGGTGTTGGATTCACAGATACATAACGTCCCAGAGGTCCTCAATTGGGTTCAGGTCTGGGGAGCATCAGGGCCAGCCAACAGAATCAATGCCATGGTCTTCCAGGAACTGCCAACACATTCTGGCCACATAAGACCGGGCATTGTCCTGAACCAGGAGGAGGCCCACTGCACCAGCTTAAGGGCTGACGATGGCTCTGAGGTTTTCATCCCGCTATCTTACAGCAGCCAGGGTACCGTTGGCTTGCACGTGAAGGTCTGTGTGAGCCTCCAAGGACAAGCCTCTCCAGACCATCACTGACCCACTGCCAAACCGGTCATGTTGGATGATGTTGCAGGCAGCACAGCGTTCACCTCGGCGTCTCCAGACTCACATCTGTCATGTGCTCAGTGTGAACCTGCTCTCATCAGTGAACAGAACGGGGGGGGCAATGGCAAACCTGCCAATTCTGGTGTTCGGGCCCTCATGCCACCCTCATGGAGTCGGTTTCTAACGGTTTGGTCAAAAACATGCACACCAGTAGCCCGCTGGAGGTCAATTTTAAGGGCGTTGGCAGTGCTCCTCCACGTTCATAGGAGATACCAGTTCTGCTGCTGCTTTCTACGGCCCTGTCCAGCTCACTCAAGTAACGGCCCGTCTCCTAGAATCTTCCTTATGCTCTTGAGACTGTATTGTGTGATACAGCAAACCCTCCTGCGATGGCATGTGTGGATGTCTTTTCCAGGAGCTGGGCGGCCTGTGTAACCTAAATGGGCGGCTGTGACCTGACAGAACATCCCAGAGTTCTTATCAGAATTTTTTTTAGACTGTTCTCCTTGACTCATTGAATAACTGTCAACTTTTTATAACCAATGTACCTGTAATTTAGGAAATTACTACTTGATACTGTTAGTTGCCTCGTGTTGCTTTGAAAACTTAACTATGAAAGTGCCAGTTTTCAGACATACACCTTACACGTTTACTGCAAACCAAAACAACTTTAACTACAAGCTGGGAATAAACCCACAACATATCCATAATGCCGCAGTCCTCCTGATGTTCAAACTTTCCTTGTCATCCCGCTCTTCCAATCAGTATACTGGTTTCCAGTTGAAGCTTGGATCCGCTGTAAAGACAGGGCTTGCCTGCTAAGCAAAAATGGGAGCTTTCCCTCCACACCTTCAGGCAATGCTCAGAACAGACAACCCTAGTGAGGATCATCCGTCTCTCCCAGACCTGTGACGACGCCAAACAACAAGAATCTGGTGGAAACTTACAGTAGGCCATGTCATTCAGTGTTCCCATAACACGTATGCAGAGCAGTGTTCATCATTGCATTCGAAATGAGGGACAACCGCATTTGAAAGTCATTATTCAGGTAAATAAACTCAATAAACAACCTTTCCTTTTTTCTTTATTTCAATAAATGTTACACTATCTTGATGGAACCAAAACATTTGACTATAGTAACATAAAATAGCACAAAATATATGCACAAAGAAAACATTGAAAAATTGTTAAATCGAAACTAATAGTCCAATTTGAGTGTGGATACCCTTTTTCAATATAGATGGGACAATTCATTTCCAAAAATGGCAAAAATCTATCTAAATTGATAACCTGGATCATATTATTGTACACCAAAGCAAAAAGTTTTGCAACAGAAAGAAAAGGTTAAGCAGTCTTTCCCGTTTTCGGATTTTTGCTTCCTGCTTGCTCCCTAGTAAATATGGCCTTGGTAGCCATCCTTCCAGTGACTTTTCGGCAGGGAATGTGGGCCACAGCTTGAATCATCAAGCGTTCAACAAGGACAATATTGGCCCTATCCAATACTTTCAACAATGCTTGCTTCCTTCATCCCTTCCTACCTCATCTGACATGGCTGGATTGGTGAAAGCAATGTGGTAGAACTGTTACGCCTATCAAACTGGGCTAGACCACTCAATAAAAAATTAAGTGTGTTTTTAAGAGCCTAAATAAGATGGGACTGCTTCCGTACAGAGGCATATCTTTTCTGCTTCAACAAAAAAAACGCAGAAAAGTACAAACAGAAAACAATATGTTAGATATACATATATATATATATATAAAGGAATTGAAGAAGTATTTTTAAATAGTTTCTTTTTAACAGCTCTGGAACATAAAACCTTAAGCACGATGGACTAAAGATAAGGCAAAGTGTTTGGATAAGCTGTGTCTGTTCAGTTGAACCAACTGCTCAGAAAGTGCTTCATATAGCCTGTTTTTCTATTACCATCAGTCATTCAATGTCAGCCCATTTCAACACAATTTTCACTGACCTTACTGAACCCATCTTAGAACTTGTTTTTTCTTTATCTTGTGCAGAATATTTTTGTGGTTTTCGGTATAACTATAAACATTCAGTAAGTTATCGTTTATTAATAAAAACAATGTATTGTTTTTTTCATGCAAGATGCTCTATAAAGGTTATCTGTCAAATATTAACTGGTAGTGATAATTTAACAGAATTACTGATGTACCATACCTATGCAATTTGCAAAGGTTAGCATGAAATGTTTTCCTTTACTGGAAGAAAGCACAGCTCAGATGATAATCAATCTAACTACTTTCATACATATTTTTCCATTAGAGTGCATGAAACCAGTGGTCCTTTCTGAGAGAAAGTTATACACCTTAACTATTCAATTAATAGATAATTGTTATAATTGTATCCTAAATATCATTGGTAACTTTGTCTATAACAGCTTAAGTGTTTAATTTACACCTTTACAGAGTTTGCTAATTCAAATTATTATTATAATCACAACAAATAAGGTTCAAATCTGCTTTACAATCTACTGTTGTGTACAGTGTCCTAAAAAAAAAGTAATGATTACATCATTTACAAAAATACAGAACTTTAGTCATTGCAACATTAGGTTGCCACGGCAACAACTTAATATTGTTGTGAAATACTATCATACTAGAGTGAAAAGTACATATTTTTAAATTTTTCTTTTTTTGGTAAAATTTCACCTATACAATAATTTGTTTTTGTTTCTTTTTCTGTTTTTACAATACAAGCAATTCTAAAGCCTTGCTCATTACTGCAATGCGATGACCTGTGTTGATGACAAGGCGAGAGATCCAGTAGCTTTCCATTAGTGACCTTAAGACTCCACCTCCTTGCTCCCGATCTGCATCTCATTGGCTGACCAAAAGAGACCAGACCTTGTAGGGACCACCGTGCAGAACGTCACACTGCTTAATAAATTACATTCATTTCAAAATAGAATAGGTTACAACATCATTACGACTCGACAAAACAGTAAAGTAAGATTAGAAACGATCATGGATGAACTTTCACCAAAAATTACATTAAAACTGTAACTTTTGAAAACATAAAGAACAATGAAACCCCTAAAAAGCCAGTGTCTTTCCTTCTGAACCAATGTATCTTGTTGTGAACTGTCTGTGCTGATCAAGCACCATGATGAAAGCATCACGATTCTGATTAGAGTTATTGAACACAGACAGGGAAAATAACAGAAAGTGAATTATAAAGAAATGTGTATAATAACCGAATGTGTTGTATTAAGAAACTTGATTGAGTCAAAATACACTCTCAGAAAACATTAGGTAATAGCATGGAGGTTGTTCTTAGACAATGCTAGTACACCAAAAATATAGCATGGCATGAAAATAACAGATTGTTCTGGTGACATCCGTGATGCTTAACATCAGCAAATTTAAATCATTTTTAAACATTGCTACAACCATGAATATAAACTCTCCAAGTAAGACACATACACTACACTTTACAACACAATTCCCATCTTCCCATCACTTTTTCCAATGTAAACTACTAAAAACTCATTGTAAAAACAATATTACATTTTTAAATATTTATCAAACATTCTACCAAGCCATCTTGATTTGTTTTTTTTCTCCAGACAGTATTGTTTGTTTGAGTACTGCTTTACCATGGCATGTGATTCTTTTTTGGGGGGAGCTTTGCTTGAACCATCCAGAGTATATATATTCTTTTCTTCTTCTTTTTTTTAATATAATTTTTTTCTACCTAAAGTACGTTTCTCCAGATGCTTGTGGTGTAAAATGAAAGGGTTTTTAGGCACTTCTACAGTTTGTCTTGAATGAAAACAGGATACTCGGTGATTCCAGGGTGACGACCGACAGTCACAGATAGCCCTCCAGTCAATAAGTTCAAGTCATCCTGCGACGATGATGAGCATCGCCAAATGCACCTTTTGAGTCATAGCACTTTTCGTTCCTTGCCCGGCCCCCTCCCCCCCTTCCCTCGTTCTAGCCCCACCACCCTAGACCCAACCCGCCCCCCACCCTCGTTCTAGCCCCACCACCCCAGACCCAACCCGCCCCCCACCCTCATTCTAGCCCCACCACCCCAGATCCAACCCGCCCCCCTCCCTCCCCAAGGCCTTGCCTCTGTGGTCTTGGTTCTCAGGCCCTCTGGTGGAATCTGACAGACTGACAGTACGCTCATCCATGGCTTAAACCAATCATCCTTTCAGCCACTCGCAAGCTTTTGTTAAGCCCTTGGCACACACACCGGAGCTCATATAGGCTAGTAGCACTCCCTGATGGCCAGTAGAAGTCTCCCAAACACTGACCCCTCCGAGGCTCCCAACCAACTGCATGCACAAACCTCCCACAATTCAAACAAGCTGGATAAACAAAACACTTTGCAAAGAAAGTGGCATTTCTGGTGGACACAAGAACCCAGATTGCACGTACGGCGCATGTGGACCCAGAGCTGTTCAAAGTCTATCGTCCTGAAGGTCAACTCTGATCCCGCCGGTCTTGCAGTACGTCCGTCTGTATGTCAGCCGCAATGCCTTTCATTTAGAAAGCCACCCGTGATTCCAGAGACGCGATGTCGGCGTGTGGTTGAAAATGGGCAGCGTGATACAGTCTTAAAGTGGCGATGGTGATTGGGGATGGGGATGGGGGGGGGGCATTTTCAAAGCATCGTTAAGAGGACAGTCGAGTAAACGCACGCCTGGGGTCGTCAAACATTCTTTTTTTTCTCCTTTTATACATCAGAAACAAACAAAAACGTAAAAACAATCAAATCCAGCTTGGCCTAGAGCGTCGTCACTTGCGACCCAAGACTTCACCCACGACTCTCCTGTTTAAAACTTTAACAATGACCACTACTTCTCGTACATTGCAAAGTAGTCAGGGTTTTTCAAGGGTGAACATTTGTGCAGGTCAAAAGGTTCCCTTTTGAAACAACTTTGAAAAGACAATCGTTAAAATGTCACCGTTGCTCCACTAAGTGTGTGGAGTTCTGTACATATTCATTTTTTTTGTCGTCATTTTCATGTCGATAGTTTCCTAGTAATACATATATGTCTTGTTGTGTTGTGTACACAACAGCACTCAAGTCTTATGGTTAATTGGTGGCATTACACTCTTAGCATGCAGGTTGCTGTATGTAGGTCTAGTGAAGGGGAAAGGTAGTATTTACAGAAGAAGGGCTGTTTTGGGCTTTGTATTGCAGCTTCTTGATACTCCATTCTTTTCCTGACCATTACTTCAGGATGATCTGAGGGGAGAAGTAGACGAAAAGACAAAATGGAGATCAAACATCAGTTAACTGAATCGGGTCTATCTGTCCTTGTCTGTCCGTGATTCCTCCCATTCGGTTTCCTCGCCTCCTTCTCAAACAGACTGGAGGAGAAGGCCCAAGGTCCCCCTCCCATATGACCTTCCTTCTTCAGTGTCTTGAAAAGGCAGTGAGTAAAGAGGACACAAGGAATCGAGGATAGATGATTTGAGAAAGAGTCGTAGTCAAGCCGCTAACTCAATCCTGAACATACTTGTATGCAGTCCAGACCCAAAAATGCCTATGCTGAAAATGCTTCCATGACAGGTGATATTCAAAAAATAAAATGGAAAAGACAACATCAATTCAACATAAACCTAAAATTGACATCGGGTGATCGGGGGAACAAATTCAACAAAAAGCTAAACGTCTACATTGATGTTGTGTGATGTTTTGCTGGCTCTTAGTTGGTTACCACTGATTATCCGTTCCAGAAACAAACCCTTACCTCTACCCACCAGTCACTGAGAAGATTTGATGGCTGTTCTACAGTGCCAAGGTGGTAGGGTTTGGGAGTGATTTCTGGGCCACAGAAAGCAGATGAATGGATTATAGCAGCACTGAGATAGGCCTTAGCAGCACTGAGATAGGCCTTAGCAGCACTGAGATAGGCCTTAGCAGCACTGAGATAGGCCTTAGCAGCACTGAGATAGGCCTTAGCAGCACTGAGATAGGCCTTAGCAGCACTGAGATAGGCCTTAGCAGCACTGAGATA
>JACXGK010000157.1:0-63048 GCA_016801125.1 Novumbra hubbsi | reverse complement strand
AGTCATATAACCTAACGTCAGTCACGTAACTACAGTGACCAAAGCAAATCCACGCATTTGACCTTTTCCTGGCACCCAGCGGCAGTGCACGTCTACGAGAAGCGAGCGCACGGGAAAAGGCCATTTCAACGGCTACGCAAAGGCCATTTTCTTCAGCACTGCCATTGAACGGGGCTCGCGAACGACTCGATTTACGCTACTGGAGAAGCTCTTGAACACTCTGGTCGGTTTAACGAGATACTGCCCTTGAACTGCAGGAGGAAATAGGACTTTGTATCACTTCCTCAACCTGGTGGGAGACCTCCAAAGATTATATACCTGAACTCCGGCCTGGGCAAAGTGTGCTGGGGGAAGCTCTATCCGTGGGGTGCATGTCTGCATGCTACATTTGTGTGTCTGCGTACAAGACTGGGGGGGGTGTGTTTGTGTGCATGTTTATGAACACGCATGCGTGTGTGTGTGTGTGTGGTTGTTGTTTGTACTCCCTACCTGTGGGGAAACCGCAGAAAGCGGTTTGCTGCTGCAGCTGTGCGTTGGCCAAGGCCTGATGATAGTGCAACATGCTGGGGGTAAAGAGTGAGCTGGCCCCGTTGCTCTTCTCCAGAGTCGGCCTCTTTGGAAGAGGCTGCAGGCAGCCGTGGGGGAACGCCTGCAGGGGGAGGGACCGGTCAATGAGAGGAGACGTTAGACACATGGAGGCGGAGGCCTCGGAAATGACTACGTTCACATGACTGTTCTCTATTCTACGCCATGAGAGAAATTGTACTGCTCTTGGTCTTTTGTGGCTACTAGCAACACAACAGCACAGAGTTACGACATAGAAGTAATAATGGCAACTCAGGTTTAAATAAACACATTGGGACAATGAACAAACTACACACAACATCTAGCAAGGCACTTATAAAACAATGATGGATATACAGGACAGTCACAAACAACGTGATAACTGGGAATTTAAATGTAAACACTATTATTGTTGTTATGCGATCAATGTGAATAATACTCAAATAATTACTAGAATCATTGTAACGGTGTTTATTTATCTGCATAATACAAGTTTAAAAAAAGCAAAAAGCCAAATTAAAATTACCGTGAGTTGCTACAGTACGTTTAAGAAGCTACATGCAAAGCAAAAGGTGAAAGGTCAAAGTACCAGGTCTACAGTTGCCTCGAGGGGTCGCTTCATTGCTTTGGCAGTCGACTGAGTCTTTAAATAGCAGGCAGCGAGCACATGATGGCAGTGGGCCAATGGGAGTCAAGCGTATTAACATACAGGTAACAGCAAGCAGAGGTGCGTCATGGGGACAGCATTGCATTGTGGATAGGTGAGAAGGAAAAACAAAACAAAATAATCTGAATGCAGTATACCACATACGAAACAATAGGCATGCACATAAACAAAAAAACTGTTTGTTTTTTAAGGAAACACATCACTAAAGTTCGGAATTAGTACGAAAGCAAAAAGAGCATCTACTGTACCTTTGGTTAAAACAAACAGTGTAAGAAATACACAGAGATTTTTTTAAATATACTTGAAGTAAACAAAACGGTTTGGATAGCAGTTATCAGCTGTGTAAAGCTAGCAAGTAAAGACTGTTTCGTAATCAAGCTACAGATCCAAAACATTGCATTGATATAAACATCTGACATTCAGTTATCATACAGAAAAGAGCAGAATACTACCATAAGATCATTGTGCATAACTCAAGATTTGGCACAAATCTACCTCTGACGTTGATGAGGGATTTAAGCGAACGTTTGAGTTATGATCTAAAAAGGTAGGATCCTGCCTATTCTGTGAACACAAATCTAGTATATAGTATGAGGCCAACATACATCATAGAGAACTCTACAGTTATATAGGTTTCACATCCTTTTCTGTCATGGATGAATAAATACTGATTTGGGTGGTCAAGGCAAAAAAAGTCATTCATTTTTTTCATACCTGCACTTATTTATCCGTGAACCCAATGAGCAGTACATTCGCGGTTGGGCAGCTTCGGTGAAAGTCAAAATGGGAATATTAAAACGTTCACAGAATGTGGAGCTCTGTTCACTCTCCTTTTGATCTCGTTCTCTACACTTGAAAATTTAAGTGGGACAGGAAAATATTTGCTTGATTTAATTACTTTTAAAATGTTCTAAAAGGACCTAGCAGTTAGAGTTTAGGGCTGGTAACTGAGAGGCCGCTGGTTGGAATCCCTATCCTGCATGGACAAAAATATATTATGGTACCCTTGAGCAGGGCACTTAACACTAATTGCTTGGAAATTCACTCCGGGTTACAGTGTCTGCTAAATTGACTGACTACAATGGTAATGGGTATCGAGGATGTTTGAATAGAACATGAAGCCAAAGAATGACACAGAGAAAAAGGCAGAAGTCTTTTGGACAAGAGGCACTTATAAAGTTACTATGCCAATGCACAGGCCTTTCCTTTCAAAGTAGGAACTTCACATAAAATCCTGTTTTCTAAAGGGCATCTCAATGTAAAGTATTACCAATTAATACACCTTATAGTAACTGTCAGGTCCAAGCGATGAAAAGCAAGATGACAGCGCTTGGCTTGTGATGGGGAAAAACAACAAGCCGAGACAAAACAACGGAGCAAAAGTGAAACCAAATGCCACTTGGGGAAAGGAAAGCATTTATCAGTAACTCTCTCCGGCACCGGGTGACGCGTTTTCCTCCCTTTTCTCATCAAACTCAAACTCCAGTCAACTTGGCGCTTGGTTCAGTTGAAAGTGCCGACGGGAGTTTTGGAGGACAGGCCCGGCGTGCCGCAAGCAAGCCGGTGGAATCGTGAGTGTGCCGGACGGTGCGGCAGGGGTCAGACGGCAGCGCCGCGGCGTGAGGGGCTTCAACAGGCAGCGGTCTGGACTAACGGCCACATACGGCACGGGAGGGTCGTCCGTGCGTCTCGGGCGGCCTGTCTGTCATGCGGCGCGTCCGTCTCCCAGGCTGCTCTCCTTCACAGCCCAGCCGGAGGGGGAGGAGGGAGCGGACAAGCGGCCAGGGCCCCTGGTGTCAGTTTGGCCTCGCATTCTCATCCATCTTTCCAGATTGAATTTGTACCGATCTGCAGAGAGCTGCACTTATCATACAGAGGAAGGGGGAGGCGAAGCGTTTGTCTTTGTACGCAGGATCAAGGGCGTTGGGAGGAAAGAGCGACCGGCACCGAGCTATTAATAGGCCGCGTCCTGAAAAGCCCATACTTGTGAAGTAAACCCCATAGAGCCCCGGTCAAAAGTAGCGCCTCGTATCGGAAATGGGTTGCCATTAAAAGAGGAAGCCACATAGGGTCCCTCTATAGACCTAGCCTAAACGATGACCTGAGTTTGGGTTGAGTGGGAGGGGAGGGGTGGGTGGAAATGAAAACTGCGTTGAATAATAAAGCAGCGCTCCACATTTTATGTACTGTGTTCTATTGAGATTTTGTGGTGATATGCGCATGACCACATGACCCCCGTGGGAACAAAATAAATCTACATTCTTGTGAAGGTATGCACCTAGGGGGGCGCGTTCGGCAAGACGCCACGTTGTAGGGCGTTCTGACAGAAATATGCTGCGTAGGACCAACATGCCTGGCCAATATGAAGCGTTCTGCAACGTTCGAGAAACCTTTCTCACGTGAACTAGGACTCAAGAGTTCCCTGCTCACCACACCAGTCACAAATCCCGGCCCGTTGATAAGAGCGCTGGGGTTAGGAGTCTCGTAGCTTCCCAGAAAAGTCATTTCAAGACACCACAGCTGGGTGGATTCTACTCTTCCCACCAGATTTGAGAGAAATTCCAACCAGCACTTCTGTACGACTTCATGGAAATTCACAGGAACTGCGCCACCCCAGCAAACACATGGTACCACTTTACAACATGTCCCGGTTGTGCGATGTGTACTCTACACTGAGGGCTGGGGAGGTCGGCGGGGGGGGTCTTACCATGGCGGCGGCGGTGGCCTGGGCGGCCACGACCGTCTGGTTGGCCTGGTGCTGGGCGGCCTTGATCTTGGCCTGCAGGTGGGCTGGCGGGTGGAAGTACTTGCACTTCTCCCGGGAGCAGCGCGACTTGATGTAGTCCATGCAGACGGTCACCGTGTTGTCGCTGGTGTCGATCATGGGGCTGTCGCAGGGGTGGGCGAAGCGGCAGTCCGTCTCGCCGCGCGCGCAGTTGCCCCGCTGGAACTCCCGGCACACCTGGGAAGGGTGGGGAGGGGGGGGGGGAGACACGCAGGCAGACGCGGGACAGCGCCACACAAAAGGCAACAACGCGTCGACATTAGCCAAGAACCGACGATCCGGTTTAATGAAGTGGCACTGTCTTGCACGCAAAAACACAGGACAAGTATAAGGCCAACATTTGAAGAACATATAATGAAAAGTAAAGCTATGTACCAAGTCACTCCCAGGTGCTAACTGGACAATATGCTGGGAGGCTGGAGTAAGAATACTACTTCATATCCACACAGGATCAAACTTCAACGTAATGTTTAGAACTAAGAACCGGACAGGTAGATGTTATCTAATCAGAGGTTGGGTGTAGTCAATCGTAGGGGGGGGGGGGGCTTCACTCACAGCTAGGGTTTGTGAACACACACACACACCCGTCAAGAATGAAACAGGCTGAGTGTGGGAGCACACCCCCAGCGGAGCATGGCATCTCATTAGCAGCCGCATGGCACAGTTGCTAAGTGACGGTACTCGGGGACCCTCAGTACACCTACACACCCAGGTTTGTCTGTCAGTGATTGCCACCCTTTCAAGGCCATTCTTTGTTCTTATTAAGCCATAATGGCCCGGTCGCTCGCAGAATAAACAAAACCCTCGAAACAACCTCGTTTATCTTGAAATTGAAAGCCATGTCATGGTGAACAGCACCAACGGGGCCCTTGGGCATATGCCCACCCTCTGTAGGCCGACGCGTTTTGGGAGCGGAAGCTTGTACATTTGCGATGTTTACCAAGCTAACATTTGGGCGCGTTTCACAACGGGTCGACGGACAGAGCATTAACGCATTGGATTTTTCTCAAACAAGAGTAGACAGTCACTCTCCTAATTTGTTTTTCATTGTTTTGTTGCAAGGCTTTTATTGACAGTGGGATTAGAGGGAGACAGTTGAAGACACAGAAGGGAAGGGCGGGGACAGGCATTGAACCCTGGGTCCCTGGCAGGAAGCCAAATACAGCGTGTGGACCTTCTAAATCCCACTTTATGTCCTCAAATGTATGGTTGCTAAACCCACTCACTCACAACCACGACCGATCTTAAAACAAGGTGTCGCTAGAGCACGAGTACCACAGCGCATGGTCACTGTGTAGTGGCCAGGTACCATTCCCTCCACAGGTGGAAGACAGAACGTTAGGGCTAAAGATAAAACAATGTGATCCACTTGTACTTACGCATGCATGGGTAAGGATGTTGTCATGAGAAAAACATGATTGTTTTTTTCTGATGCCCATACAGAGGCTCTAAAGACGGCTCTCCTATATCCTGGGATTGTGATTGGTTAGTTTGTGAGGAACTCCTAACTCCTAGTATTGTGTTTTACATCGCGACCAGTGGCCATGTACCTCTAGCTTGTCGGTGCGCAGCAGCTTCTGGTTGGAGGAGGAGCCCTGCATGGAGACGGGCGGGCTGCCAGGGACGATGATGCTCGGGGCACTGGGCTGCAGCATCTCGGTGGGCATCAGTCCCATGCTGTGGGTCATGTGGGTCAGGTAGGGTGCGTAGCTCAGCCCCGGGCTAGTGCCCATGCTCTGGCTAATAGGAAATGACTGCTGCAGGGGAATAGGGGACAGGGCGGGGGAAGGAAGGGGAGGGGACAGAGAGACAGAGGTCAAAGGGGTAAGAGAGAGTTCACAGAGAATGCGGGAAAGAGTCACAGAGGAAGAGGCAGAGAGATAGACAGGCAGAAACAGACAGAGAGACAGACAGAGAAAGAAACTTAGACAGAGTGACAGAGAGGCAGGGGCCCGAGATTGAGAGAGGCAGGGGCCCGAGAGTGAGAGAGGCAGGGGCCCGAGAGTGAGAGAGGCAGGGGCCCGAGAGTGAGAAAGGCAAAGCCCGAGAGTGAGAGTGTCACGAGCCGAGAGTGAGAGCGACATGGGCCCAGAGTGAGAGAGACAAGGGCCGAGAGTAAGAGAGACAGGGGCCAAGTGTGAAAGAGTCACGGTCCAAGAGTGAGAGAGACACTGGCCGAGAGTGAGAGAAACACGGGCTGAGAGTGAGAGAGACACTGGCTGAGAGTGAGAGAAACAAGGGCCGAGAGTGAGAGAGACACTGGCCGAGAGTGAGAGAAACACGAGCTGAGAGTGAGAGAGACACTGGCCAAGAGTGAGACGAGGGCAGAGAGTGAGAGAGACAAGGCCAGAGAGTGAGAGAGACAAGGGCAAAGAGTGAGAGAGACACTGGTCAAGAGTGAGACGAGGGCAGAGAGTGAGAGAGACAAGGCCAGAGAGTGAGATAGACAAGGGCAGAGAGTGAGAGACAAGGGCAGAGAGTGAGAGAGACAAGGGCAGAGACAACCTTCTCCTCAGGGACCCTCAGACATTTCTGCATAATCTATTCCAAAGCTATCACACCTAATCATCTAATCATCCAGCCCTTGATTAGAGAATCAGGTGAGCCTGTTCAGTACTTCAAAACAATTGTGAAATGTCTGAGGGTCCCTGAGGAGAAAGTTGATGACACCGGGGGCCTAGCGGTGTGCTACTCACCATTGTAGGCTGCATGGTTGTGCCGGGGAACATGAAGGGCATCTGTTGAGCCAACATGGCTGCCGCCGTCTTTTGCTGTATGAGGTTGTTGCGTCCGTTGATCTCAAGCTGGGTCTTTAGGTGGGCCGGAGGGTGAAGGTATTTGCAGTTCTCTCGCGTGCATCGGCCCTTAGAAGAAATACAGTTACAATTACAAACTACATTTTAGCTTCACACATCAAAATGCTACAGATTGCTTGTGTTTAAGGGTTTTAGATTTTTTCATGTGTTTAGGTAATACCAAAGTTGGTTTGGAATTGAGTCAGCAGAGCGTTGGTGACTTTAACCCACATTGCACCTTAGCGATCGCAACACCGCTCTGTAACTTTCTGTGGTCTGACACTTCATGGCTGAGTTGCTGTGTCTCCTAAACACATCCACTTAGCAATTATACCACTTACAGTTGATTGTGGAATATCTAGGAAGGAAGACATTTCACAAAGTGACTTGTTGCAACAACCTAATACAGTACCACGCTCAAATTCATTCAGCTCTTTAACGACTCATTCTTTCACAATCAATTTTAAAGGCAATGCTTGAGAGGGATTGCTATGCACCTTTGCCATATACACTGGTGGCAATGGGACTGAATGAAACACCTGAACTGAATTATTAAGAGGTGTGGCCCAATACTTTTGTCCATGCAATGTATTTGTGCACAACAGCAGTATTTATGAAATATTGTGTTGAGAAAGTTCAATCAATGATGTCATTGGTTAGAAAAGCCTGATGTCATGTGATCCATGTTTATTGATCATTCAAATGTGGCAGGCAGATATGGTCGGTCAAAACAACAGCCTGACAAAAGCCCTGTCCCCCCTCCTCGGAGGTGGGCTTTTCAAAAAGGGTCTGAACCAATGCAAGCGTCTGACAATTCCTTATTACAAGAGTTGTACATCGCCATGAATTCTGGACATGGTGGTTATGTTAACAATCTAGAAATGTAGATTGCAGTTTTCAGTGAAATGCAGACAATGTTGTGTTCACAATGGGTAAGGAAAATGTTTTGATGGCACAGATGATATCTTATTGTTGCTTACTCCTTGGGGTTTCTGGCTGAATGTTTTGTAAAAGCTCTTTGTGACAACTGCTGATGTAAAAAAGGCTTTATAAATAAACTTGATTGATATGAGAGTACTATATTAATAGAGATTGGTAATTTTAAACCGGTTGGTTTGAATCCTGAAGGATGATTAGCTGATAGCCAAGGTATATGAGAATGTATACCACTGGTATGACATGACATCCCTTTTTTCTGCTGTAAATTGAAATTTACTGTTTATAATATCAATAATGTATCTGGGGGTTTGAGGGTTATTGCCAATATACCAAAGCTGAGCGCATAGTCTCAGCATGAGTCATACCTAAAATCAGCTCATTGCTAAGGTATATTGGCCACATAACACAACCCCTCATGCCTTAATGCTAACAAATGGATTAATTCAACGCATGGTGAGTGCCATCCTTCAAGGTATTTCTCTGTGGTTTACCTCAGTACCTCATGTTGTTCACCCACAGAAATGCAAGGTGGCCCCTGAGGTCACAATTTCAAAAAATGCTGGCATTCTGAGACAATAACCGTTGAGCAAGAGGCTAATGGTAAACACCCATTATCTGATATGGATTTCTCCCTGGCAATGCTTGAGAGGGAGTGTGGAGGAAATGAGAGGTGGAGAGACGAGGTGAAATGGAAGAGAGGACATAAGGGGGGAATACAGAGGAAGGAGGCACAGTGGAGGGAAGGACATAGGAAGGACTGCTCAGGGGGGGTGGAAATGCCTCTCACCTTCACGCCAACAGGCAGCAAGGGGAGCGCAGTGACCTAATTAGCTGAGAGCCAGCTCCCCAGTCACGGGCCTATGCTGAAATAGGACATTCTCCCTTTCCAGTCCACTTACAAACCAGGCAAACACCCCGTGTGCCTAGCTAGCTGCCCCCCAACAGAGACGGTGTGGCCTGCCTTCAGCCACGCTGCACGGTAGTGAGCCCAGAAACAGTCTAGTGATTACTGTCGCCATGAGCACGGGAGTGTCCAAACGTTCAGGCTGACCTTTCAACACTGAGGAAATCTGTTGCACAAACAATCGTGTGTCCGAGGCTACAATACGTCACTGAAGACAAACCGGGCCGCTAGTTCAGTGGATTCATATTTTGCTGGACGTGACGTGGATCTGAACCGTGCTTTAGGGTTCGCCGCTTGTCAACGTCTAGCCTATTTTCCCAGGTCACGAATGTGAGGGAAGCTTTAAAAAAGGAAAAGTTACTGGACCATGCGGGAGCACGGTGCAAACACCGTGTAATCAGGCTGGTCAGCCTGTGTTGTAGGCGATGAGTAAAAATAATGTCAAGTACTTGATGTATTTTTACTCCTGCTGTGACAAAAAGAAAAGCACCAGTGGGAAAACTAAAGTGAGACCGGACATACACATATACATACAAAGACATACACATATATATAAAGACATACACATATACATACAAAGACATACACATATACATACAAAGACATACACATATACATACAAAGACATACACATATACATACAAAGACATACACATATACATACAAAGACAATACACATATACATACAAAGACATACACATATACATACAAAGACATACACATATACATACAAAGACATACACATATACATACGATGAGAAATGCAGTAAGAGACAGACCGGGACCAGAAATCTGCACCAGCATTTTTAACACACTGGGATAAAAAAAAACTATTCCTGACACCCCGGCCCTGAAATAAGAAAACAAATTATAATTTTTTGCAAGAAAACAAAAAACGTAAGTTGCTGAGCTGCTGAAAACATTGATGGAGGACTAGCCCAGTTTGCGTTTGCCAGTAATGCCTGCTGACAAAGTTCATCCCAACAAGGGCATTAAACCCATCAGAATGATAACCTTTTAGAACAAGATGGCAGCGTTGACAAAAGCAGACCGCGACTTCCGAGGCCAGATCATCCCATCGTCAGGTGACTACAGAGGTTGTCTTGTTGCCTCGCTGATTAAATCACATGCCCGAGGTAAACGCAAAGCAGGGAACATCATGTTCCCCGTTGCCCAAATGTAGGAGGCAAAGGAGTCTCTCGGTCTGACATGGGAAGCGAAGTGGCTAGTCGAACGCAGGGCACCGCGAGGCTTTGCTCTCTGGCCCGCGGTGCCCTCCTCCGGCTGGTACGTGGCCGGGCGCCAGCGCTGCACATTTTCCTCCTGCTCGGTTTCTCCGCTGGCGTGTGACAGTGCCATCGATATCCCTCCCCCTCGTCGCTCCATCCCCAGCCAAAGAATAAGGTTATCGCTGCGCCTCGCAGCCAAAAGCCTGAGAGGTGTCGAAACCAATCAGAGCCTCTCTCGCTGACACCGCTGTGGGCAGACAGAGGCTCCATGGCGACCGCTGAGAGAGGGAGAGCGATGGCGGGCGGGCGGGGGAAGGGCGTGCAGCGCCGCCGAGGCGCGCTAAGGATGACTTCCCTGCCACTGTGAGGACGGCTGAAAGGGCGTTCGACTGTCAGCGACTATCACATGCACTGGAAAGACCGGCTCGGGACAAAGCCCGGACCGTGGTTGTATCAAGTGGTCATGGACAATTAGCGCTAAGTAGCTACATCGGTCAAACAGTTTACTCATTCATACAAATGTTGGGGGTTGAAAAGTGATGGGCACATTACTGCTCACTAAGCCATGATGAGGCCGTGTTAACATAGCATCTTGGTTCATCCGAGGTATTTTACGTGAAGTCATGTGCTCCTTTTTCAGTCCGGTACTAATGAACGTGGGGGGGGGGGGGGGGGGGGGCTCTGTGATTCACAATGATGGATGACTGGAACACTTCTGCAGCAGAGACATGTGAGATGACGCAAGCAGGACCAGTCCGTTCAGAGGGGGTCGCTCCACCCCGGCTCCGCAGACAAGAGGAGGCAAGCAGAGCGCTTCTGTCTGGCTCCCCGAGCAGGGCAGAGCATTCCTCATGTAACGATGACAGTGCTAAAAGCCATCCGTCCAGGGTGAAACGGTGAGCGAGAGGACGTCATCGGCGCGGGTCACATGTTGTTGGGCCCCGCAGGGCGTGTGGGTGGGGGACCGTCAGAAGCCCTGTCGTCTTAGGGGTCCACATTGATGTTGTGGGAATTCATTTATCCAGAGCGTTGCTTTGAAGCAGGCGATTATGAAAGAGTAATGATACCTGATGCGTTATGGTTTAGATGGCAAGCGGCTGGCACGGGCACATTATTAAGCCCCCTTAGACACTGTATTATTCAGATGAAATGACACAATCTGTTTCCACAACCCAGCAGAAAGTCAAGGAGCTGTGTACAATACCAAGACTTGTACTAATAGGACTAATAAAATTGTACGTGACAATTACATATTCAATGTTGGAAAGGAGAGGCCAGGACCATATCCACAGAGCCCAGGCCTAGACTGACGAGCAACAAAACATATACCTTGACTGTTAATATTGGACAGTCCTAAGAATTAGTTCCTAAGAGTTCACATGACTCCAATGTGAAACTAGGGCTGCAACAACTAATCAAGAAAAATCAATAAAGTCGATAATAAAATTGTTGGCAACAAAGGTCACTATCGAGTAGTTGGGTCTCCACGAGAAACGGCAAAAATAAAAACATTTTGAAAGAGGGCGGAGGCTACAAAGGAAAAATGTCGCGTACTACCAAAAGTACTGAATGGGACTACTTTATGTTTAAGTCAACGAAAACGGTTTGGTGCAAGATTGGAAAAGCAAAACTCTCAATGTCACAGTAGCACAACTGTTGTCCATGAGCATTTAAAGAGAAAACCGTTGTAGCCGTGATGACAGAGAAGATGAGTAGTGGTCAGCACGGCAATTTAATATAATATAAATTCATTATTCATTATAATTTCTATTCACTGAGTTGCATTTTTTTATTGATCAATAGTTCATCTTGAATGCATGGCTGAGTTTACGTCAAGTTCTTCCATCAACATGCCGGCGATCTCCTTCAGCACGTTGAGATTGGGTGTAGTTGTGCAGCTCCAGCTAGTTAACCAGTAGCGACATTACTGATGAATTAACCCATTAGTGTCAAGTTCAATATTTCTTCACAACAGAAGCAGCACGGCACAAATGCCGTACAACTTCTATTAACATTTACATTATAAGTCAAATGTCTCTCAACCAGTTTCATGATACTCTGGAAGGCTTTTCCAAAGGTCTTAAAAATTATGTTACAGTAACCCTTTAGATTTTGCACCTTTCCATTTTTATCAACTAACAGTTGTTTTGAAAGGCATTGTAAAGGATTTAAAAAAAAAAAACACAGAACTTTTTAATTTATTTTAAATAAAACAATTTTATTTTATTCTGGAATGTATATATTTTTCATATCCGGTAAATCTATTAACAGAAGTAGTAAATCAACAGATTAGTTGATTATTAAAATAGTCGGAAGTTGCAGCCCTCGGTGAAACATGCTGGCCACCTTTCTTAAACAGGTCCTGGCCTCATCATGTACAGTGAGTGTAGTTGATCAGGGAAGAGTGCAGCAGCCTAGGTGGAAGTAGCCATTCTCTAACTAAAGGGGTTTCTATGAAGGACTACAACCCAAGTACGTAGAAAGTACACAGCATTCGTAATATGTTCCACATTACATTAATCCCTTGGGGGTTGAAGATTAACGTGTTTAATTTAATAAACACTTAACCCATTTAGGCCAGTCCCATTGGAGGCCTACTCATTAAGCCCATTAATTGCCCTTGCGAAGTCTTTAACCCCAAGAAATCGGGGGTGGGTTCCCTCAAGAACCCCAACATTAACCAAGCCCAGTTAATCATATCCCACAGGCTGCTGCGAGTTTGGGCTTAATGAGAGCGCTACAGAATTGTGTTACGTGACCGAAGCCAGCAACAGAATTATACGGCAGCCAAAAAACCTTCACAACACTATGGCTGACTGTTGGTTTGCCGGCGTGACCACAACCTCCCCCGAGCCCCTCTGGTCCAAAGAACTCAGACCCCTCCGCCTTTACAGTCCACTGTACGCTGAATCAGGCATGTCTGTGGGTGGCACAACACAGAGGGGTTCTGTGCCAGGGGCAGCAGAATGGTACTTCAGTAGCGGCCTCAACTAACCAACCGCATTTGCATTTCCCTTTCAATAAGGCTCTATTCTGCTTCGGCCGAAACAGAGGTTTGCCGCCACTCCAGCCGAAAGAGGCGCTGGAAAGTCAAACTATGGCTGGTCCTTCTCGTCATCAAGTGCCCACTGTAATCTTACCATTGTTTAAACTCTTGCGTTTATACCACATGGCTTGAGGGGACAGAGAACATTTGGAAATGAGCGATCCACTCATTCCCCCTCAGGAGCGGCACTGTATAGGACTCGTAAATCTAGAAGACCCACTTAGACCTCACACATCCCGGCACCCGCAGTCGATGGCCGTTCGGAGATGAGTGACGGACAGCCGGCTACACTTAACGAATGCCACGTCAATAAGGAGGAGTCCGAGGCTGAAGAAAAATCAAGAATTTATGAGACAGCCTAACGCAGCCAGCGAGGCCACTCTCAGTATGTTATAGTCAATGCGTTAAGTTATTTATTTACGCATTCGCATTTCAAGAGCCATTCACCAAAGCTGAAATGGTCGAACCTCTGTAGGCTCTCTGGGGCGGCTAGACTGCCACCCATTGTAAGCACAAAGAAGCCAGCTGATATCTGTAATCCTCTTACACCCATATCAGAGGGACTCCAGGATTTCCACTGACCTGGAAAGGTGGCCTATTCTCAGCCCCCCCCCCCCAGTCACTCCCTTTCTCTGGCACCTTTCTTCTGTCCATCGCGTCAGGTCTCTCACTCTTTTCTCAGTCCCCCTCTATTTCTCGGTTCTCCATCTTTTGTCTCCCGCCTCTTGTCTCAGCTTCTGCCTTTGTCGTTGTCTTTCTCGCGCTGGGGTCTCGCCCCTTCGGCTGTGGCCCCCTTCCCCTGGGCATTACACGGCCGTGGGCGCGCAGGCGTGTAATGCCTGGTCAGTTGAGACCCCTTCGGCGAAAAAGCCTCATGCAACGAGAGCCCGAACAGGACGAGGGCTCGCGGAAACGCACGGAGGCCGGTAAGAAGCAGGTCCTGACCTCGCTCCGGGAGAATGCCGAAAGAGCTGGATGCACACAGACAGGAGGTCCCTTCATCCTTGTGTCATTTTCCGGTGCCCTGTTCCACTCAGGCCCACTCTAACAGGCTCGCTTCAGCCATGAATACGTGTTAAGGCGCAGTGACATCGGTAGGCATTACCGGGCATCTCAGTGGATCTCCAGTTGAGGCGTTCACACAGGTCTCCTGAAAGGAAATGAACACTAATGGAAACGCTGTACTTTCATACTGAAATCATATCCTACGGCTTTTAATCTTGACAATTGAGAACTTGGACTACAGCGTTTCCTTTTCAACGTAAAAGGGCCATTAAACTCAAGCAATAGTATGAAGTAGAATTGTCCGGTATGCAGTAGGCTAGATATGTACGAGACGTGTTAACCCTAACCCTAACCCTGTCCGTTTTGAATGTCTTGCAAGTGCTTACACACAAAATGAAAGCTAACCTTTAAACAAAAAATGAATTGGGAAATAATCCTCAGTTTTGGCTTTTAGTCTTGCTTGCAAACACAAACATCACCCAGGGTATAAGCTCGCTGCCTCCTAGGCTTCGCTGTTGTCTCGGCAGTAATTAGGCATGCTTTTGTTTAAACAGCCATAATCCTAGAAACCAGAGAGCAGTCCTGCAGCGGACACGCCTTGGATTACCAGAGGAGGGTGACCGAGTAACTTTTCAGCCTCGCTTCCGAATTCACAGGCATTGTGAGAGAAAGCGAGAGAGACAGTGAGACAGGGTGAGAATTCCCCCCTCCTGTTCTCTCAGACACACTCTCACAATCACACTCTCCTCAGCACAACAGGGGTCCTTCTCCCTTGGGCCTACACACACACACACACACTTTTCACACCTATCTCCATCTGGGGAGAGGGCGTTCTATAAAAGTGTGGCAGGCAGTGTTGCAAGCGCATCTGAATGAGAACACCAACCCCCTCCACTTCGTAGACTGCGAGTAACATCAAGGGGAGCGTATTCAAAGCGAGGTGCCGCCTGTCTCGGAACGTGAAGCAGTCGCGGTATCTGGGAAAGGAGCGTTCGAGAAACAGCTTCATGGCTCTTCGCCGTGGAAACCGATACGGACACGCTCAGACTTTTGGACAGAAAATGCGAGTGGAACCTCTGTCCTGGTTGGAGGAGGACTGACAATGTGTCCTTGTGTTTAGGGAGTTCCAGAGATGCGAGAATAAGCGGTACGAAGCCTTTAATGCGTGCATTCTGCTGGCCTGTCAATAGGGGTTGTGTGTGTGTGTGTGTTTTACTGAGGGTGTCTCAGAGCCCTATCCAGGGGCCCAGTAGGCCAGGCTGGTAATCCAGTGAGACCTGCCCTGCTCCAGTTAATCTGATCATCTGTGACCTGCTGAGACATGAAACCCACCCTGTTGAGCCGCTCTAATCTAGAGACACGTGCACACACACGCGTGCACACACGCACGCACCATCCTAATAAGCGGCAAAGGACTGAGGCAATAATTCGTACAACTCCGCCTAATCGTCATGACCACCAAGTGCATTTCAGACTCTTACTGGCCGGCATCAATCAGCAATTAAAATGGAAAACTGCACTTTAAAGCAGTCCAACACCTGTCAATTAGAAGCAGCTGTTCATGCTCAAAGTGTTTAAAATGTGTGCGTATATATATATATATATATATATATATATTTGGATGGACACTTATATAATCTACCGTGAGCGCGATTAATTTAGGCACATTCTTATGAACCCTGCCTCCCAGATGGGTCGAGCACACGCACGGGAACAACAGTGTCACTTTCCCTATTTGCATGGAATAAAATACCCCCCCCCCCAAATCCACGAAAAACAAAACCCAAAAAATCCTCTGAGGAGTCTATTGATTCTGTGTCTGGCGTCGGCAGGCGAGGGGTTCAGAGTGATGTAAATCCATAGCCCAGATCAAGGAGGATAATGAGATGGAGGGTGGAGGGAGTGATGGGGAAAGGAGGTGATGGGAGAGCAGATCTATTCATCAGAGTCCCTTTCCAAGACACCCGGCAAACGGGGGAGAAGGGATTGTGTCCCAGCATTCCCGGTTTAATACACTACCAGAGGCCCACAGAGCTGCAGAAAAACCTAGACCAGAACATCCTTAATGGGGTGTCCAATGTCCAAAAGTACAGTTGACATCATAATCATAGGCCTTCTCTATTCATTTACAATTCGGAGGAGAATGCCGTATCACTGAAATCCCCCACTTGGACTACAAAGTGGATCTTATAATAAGTCCTAACACAAATTATACAGATTTTTGGAAAAGGAACCATATTCGCAGATGAGGTCAAAATTAGTGCAGAGAAATTTGTCATTTTAATGCAAAGACTTCCAGCACAGAACAAGTGCAAATGATTGGTCTAGACATATACTTTATAGGAGGATGGTAACACATCATGCCAACATCACAAGCCCCTTACCCTGCCTTCAGGAGAAAGACTATGCCAATTAGTCCAGTAGAGGTTACAAAGACATTTCCACGCAATTCGGAATACATCATCCCACTGTCCGACAGACTGTCTATAAATAGAGCAAATCGCAGACCCCTGATAAAATGTACGTAGTATTTGTCATCCCACCAAATCCAAATGCAGGCCCGGAGCTGACCAAAAGATGTTCACAAAAGTCTTGAATAATCCCAGAGTGACATCAAAGAACCTACAGGCCTCTCCTGCCACGATCAATAAAGTTAGTGAGTCAACTGTCAGAGAGACAGCACCCCCTTGGCCTACACGGTGGGTCAGGAGGGAAGAAGCCCCTTAAAAAGAACATCTAGACCCGACTGACGTGTTCCAGACAACACCTGGGTAAAGTCTAAAACTGCTGAAACAAAGCACTGTGACAGAAGAGTCAAAGGTGGACTTGTTTGGCCAATGCCAGATGCCATGTTGGGCAGACACTAGAAAATACCTCTGAACAGAAGAACCTCAAACCAACTGTAAAACTGTGCTTTGTTGAATCACAGCCTGGCCAGATTCAGATTGTACCAGAACATGGTTGTGGACACTGCGAGGCCAGCAACTGTCCAGAGCTACAACAGAAAGGTTAAAAAAAAATGAAATAGCCTGAACTCTAATATTACCCACACTGCATCTGTGCCCCTCAATTAGTTCACAACTCTGATACATGACGCGGTTCAAGGAGTGTAACTGTTTTCCAGCAGGCTACATCAAGCAGTTGTTCATTTCTGATAGTATTGTACGTAGTAATGTTCGATTGATTTCAGCATGAGCGAGGCAGAACCTTGCACTAGCATGACATTAAACCAACCAGTGGAGGACAGAATGCATATCAAGGTGGTTTTCAGGTTGGGATGGCATTGCCCCCAATGACTTATCCCATGTTGATCTGAAGGTGAGAGACGCAGTGGCTGTTCTTCTCTGGGGGCACCAGAGGACCAAAATGGTAAAAAAACATTGCATGACATAATGAACTAGACCCAGAGCTAGATTGTTTTAGGCAGACACTTTAGACTCTGCTGATGTGGGCCGCTGGCTCTCAACAGAAGCCCAAGGTGGCCTCTTGCGTTACAGGACAGAATTAGGACCCAATCCCGTTGACTCGCACAAGCTGCTTAAGTGGAGCCAGCACACATAACATACACAACATTCCTGTATTGGGAATAGAGGGGGAGCTAGAAGTTCACCAGCCCTCTGTTGAAGCACATAAGAAAATAAATACGTGTGGTGGATGGGGAAGAGGAAAAGAGTGTGTTGAAATTAATTATAAAACCTATCCGACAACGGATGTAGACATAAGGTGTCAGCGAATTGTTTCCAGAAACATCTCAGTGCTGAACTCCATCAGTCTCTTCAAAATGATCACAAATGGACGGATAAGCTTTGAATGGGTGCGGCACGGGGAGACCACACGCACTCCCACTCGTGACCCGCCCACGCGGCTTTCCATTGGCCTGTAAGAGTGTTATGTACGCCCCACCCTCGGTCTTGCCTGCATGGTATCATCAGTGTGTGGACAGTGGGAAGGCCCCTCCCCCACCAGGCATGAATGTACACCACCCTTTTCGCAGATAAAGTGCACTGCTGTAAACAAAGGGCACCAAGGCGTCTGGCTGAATGTAGGTCTCTATAAATGGAATAAGGCGGCGTTCGCAAGGTGGTTGGTGTGTGGGCCCTGACCCTGGGTGCGCTGCCAATTAGTGTCTCCCACCTGTCGCTGTGGGTCAGTGGCGCTGGCATCTGCTGGGAGTGAAATGGCCCGTCTCACTTTCGTCCCTGAACTCTGCGTGGCACCACCCCGCCCCTATTCGCGGCCCCAGCAGGGGGGGCTTCGGCCTGCCGTCGCTCGCCCCCTCTGCCACGCGACAAAACAACCGGGAGCGGGGGGAAAGGGGGGGGGTTGTAGAGCATGGCTGCAGACCCACTCCAGAGGTGGGCTGAGAGACAGCGTTCTGTATAGGACAATCCACACTGTCTTTTTCTTCCATTTGGCGAGTCGTAAACCCCCCCCCCCCCCCCCCGCGGGATGTGGCACACCGGGGCACCTCAAACACCAACCCAGGGGGGTGGGGAGTAAACACTGGCGCCGAGCGAGAAAGGCTTCTAGTCAGGTGGAACCAAATGACTGCAGTAATGACAGGTCTAACCTAGCCTTTGTACTTGGCCGCATCATAATCACAGGGTGTTTCTTCCCGCGGTCAAAACCATTAGGTGGGCTTTGTGCAGGCGGAATTGAAATCAATCCGGCTTCTGTATTCATTGATGATTTCCCAGGGACTGAAACGCCTGGCAACGCACGGACAACTTTGACAGATGAACGGAATGTGAAAGGATAATTGGCTGCCCGGCACAGAGGTTTACATGTTTAGCGATTGGAACCATCGCAAAGCCTCCCTGGACGAATTCCCTGCGTACAGCCACTGTCTGTGGACTGTCTGGGGGAAAACGTGGTCGCTAGCTTTTGAAAATGTAGGTGTTATACTGGTGACGTGCGTTTTGGGACCACCGCTTTGTTCATAAATCTCTGGGGCACTGCGGTTTACACTTTAATGTTAAATGATGTGGTTTCCACTTTAATGGTGCCCAACCCCCAATCACAGAAAGCTCAGGGTTATTCATTACTGCAAAAGTAAAAGTGGGGGGGCATTTTGCCGTAATGACAAATGTGGGATTATGTTTAACGATGTTCCGGACCCCTTGGTTCTGGGTGATTACACCCCTGGCCAGCTTAAAGGAAAACCAAATAGCATGCAGCATGCACTTGCACAGCATGGAGGTTAGGTATTGCATTTCAATTGTTTGAAAAATACAGTCAAGTTTTGCCTTAAAGCAGTGTTAATAAACCTTTGAATTATTACACGTTAAACACTCCTGTCTGAAACATGAAAAACAGCTTCATGTCAAAAACAGAAGGCTCTTTACTCCAAGATGGCCACCTAAGGACCATGCCCCTTACACACACATTCCAAGAGAGTGAAAGAATAAATAATTATCTTTACTATGCAAAGTCATTCCCTGGACGGGTGATAAGTAATCTATTTAGGCCTCTACCCTGTCTGTATCATATCAGGCAGTCTTTTGGGACAGCTCTTCTCGGTGTCCAAAACGGCAAAGCTCTTTCCTAATCAAATATAGTGCACTAAATGGGGTGCATTTGGGACAAATACATACTAACCTCCGGGGAAAACCAAAAATATTTTATGGCAGCACTCATATCACATGGCCTTTCAGTTTGCAGTTTGACAATCATCTAGGCTTGTCTCCCGTCTTAACACGAAGCCAGACAGGTTTCATCCTGTTATTGAACATATGATAACCTATCAGTAACAGCATCTGACCGGTTAACCGAAAGGCTGCCTATCAAGACGGCTGACAGGAACTGCACCCTGTGTGCGCTGAGGAAGTGCGGCTCTTTCCATTCTAAAGATGTCCAGATTCGCTTCCCATCGTGAGTCCAGGGCGGGATTCAAACCAACAACCACCGGTATGTACGCCAGGGCCATGCCAGGCACTCATCTGACATGAAACCATCACTACTTGTCAGTCACACACTGCGCCCCGAATGCAACCCAATCCTAAAACGGGATCCTACATTTCACCGCGCACCACGGCTGTAATGCACTGTAGGAGTATACGGAGCCGATTGAAAGGCATAAACTAAATGAAGCCAGCTTAGCCAAGCGTTAAGTGGGAGTCCCAAACCCCCCCAGCCCAGATCTTGAAGCGTGGCCCTAAAGGTTACCAGTCTAATTAGTTGGGTGATGGTAGCGCCTCAGATTCCCCCCCACACCCTGGCACATTAAAAGGTCTGCGGCATATAAAAGTGACTGCAGTTATACCTAGAGGGAGTAGACTAAGGGTTATGTTCTTGGCTTTGTATAGCAAGCCTTGTTTTTAGAGTGCTGTAAAGCATTTAGTTAAAGTAATTTGTAATACAAATTCCTCAAAGACAACAATTTGGAATTGGAATTAGAGTTTGGTTGACTTCCTAATTCTGAATGACTACATAATGTTCAATGGTTTGCTTCATGTGGCTGTATGTGATCGCTGTAACAATTTTTTTCATATGGACATTAGACTATATCTGAGGGAAATACTATAAGGCATTCTATTAGTGGAAGTGTTTTGGGAGTGTTTTCTTTCTTTCTACATTCAATTATGAGGGGTGGGGGCATTAGGCTGATAAGTTTACCACAGTTGATTTAGCTCATATCAATTCTGCTCCGCTTTTATTAAATGAATTTGAAAAAGAAATGATGCAAAACAAATCCAATGATTTATCGGTCCCGTATGTGATCAATCCGGACACATTCTGAGTTGATGGGGAAGGCAGAGCGACAGAAAACCATAAGGTGCATTCTAGGGTAAATTCAATAATGCTCAAAACAGTAGAGACTAATAATTCACTTTCCCACTGGAGAGACATCTGCTAAACAACAAAAGTGAATGAACACAATCTAGATCAGTCTGGCCCAACAGCCGGGTCCCGGCCAACCAGACGCCTTGTCTCGTCTTAAAACACACTCCGCTTTTATATAGTGTAACCATTTTGAGCCTCCTTACTACGTACATAGGAATGACATTTGTATGTAGCATTGAGGCTGTTGCATGACAAAAATACAATAAAAAAAGTGAGACTTGACAGCCTGAACACCGCAGGTGACAAATCTATAAAACCTTTACCAAATAGGTACAACTGAGCATACCTTCTTACTATCTGAAACGACTTGGCTGCATCTAGGATTAACAGACTTGCTCCGGGAAAGTATGATAAGACCTCAACTTGCTTGGGGATTGAATCCAGAGACATTTCGGATACCGGCCCAACGACCACAAGGCCACACAGTGTGCCAGCCACGCCCTGCTCCGACCCCCCCCCCCCCGCGCTGATGCGGTGCCCGCCTAAACGCACCACGGTACACCGACACTTTCTGTGGAGTTACGCCTTCTGCCAAAAGAACAAATAATTCTTAGGAGACAACGAAAGAAAAAAAAAAAAGAAACATGCCAGACAATCTCTTTACACTAGCAGGGGTGCGGAATCGCTACATATGAGAGAGTGAGAGGGAGTGAGAAAGCAAAAGAGCAAGAGGATGAAGCTGTGTGGGAGGACGGCACAATGGCGTTCTGCTCTCCCTTATTAATGGCTACATCAATATTGGGCCCAAAACACCCTATATGCGGGACCTGTGCATTAAACCATGGGGGGGGGTCCATACGAAATACCAACAAATTAGGGCAGTCATTGAGTCAGAAGCGCAGCGTCTCACAGGGTAATCTAGGTCTGAAAGGACCACTCAGAGGCTGCGTTTCCTAGGCGAGCCCAGGGAGACTGTCACAGGTCCGGCACCGTGCTGTGGAGATGAACAGGACCGCGCATGCATGTGGGTCAGAGCAGTGGCCCATTTACAAGGGAAACACTGTAAGCCGCAGCAGCCGTCAGGGCTGACTTCGCCCCATCCAACAAACTGGCTGTTACTATGGAGTTACGAGTTCTCTCCCCTCGGCAGCAGAGAGATTTCAGTCACTCTGGCCAAATGAGCTTTGCCCGTGTTCTAAGGTGAAGGTCATTGTTTAGGAATGAGGCAGGCCACAGCCTGCAAAGATTACGCAAGCCCTACCATCAGAAAGTAGAAAGTGGCGCAAATGAATGACCCAAGGGGTATAGCCAGCTTCAACCCTCCATATGGTTCATCTTTAGCAAGGGTGTGGCCTAGTTTAGGGGATTACCCTGAGGAATGCATGCCCCCCCCTCCCCCAATCCGCTATCTGATACAGATGAGAGTAAGTGTACAGTATGAAGTTCAAGAATTCACTTCAACGTAGAAAGCGGAGCCAAAAGGAAAGCTCTGCATTCTTCCT
Source organism: Novumbra hubbsi (assembly GCA_016801125.1). Taxonomy (NCBI): domain Eukaryota; kingdom Metazoa; phylum Chordata; class Actinopteri; order Esociformes; family Umbridae; genus Novumbra; species Novumbra hubbsi. Next base: position 40,829 of record JACXGK010000157.1, on the reverse strand, counting down.
GGAAACATAGCATAGGCAAGCATAGGCAAGGCATGACAAGGATAGATATCCTTGTCATGCAGAAGAATAATTCAGCCCTAAAACAAGATATGAAGCATGGGAAGTTCTATCCTGTTTCGCTGCCCGAAATTAGTCTGTCTACTCATGACTGCTGCGGCACAGAGACATGGGATTTTTTGGGTGGCTAAATCCTAACCAAGAGCTTCGATAATTGGTTTGAATCCGCCACAAATCTTCCACGCTGACTATAAACTGTATCTAGCGTTGTGGCCTACCCCGCCAGAGCAGTGTCAAGCTTACCTGCCCTTACCTTAGTTACAGACACTACCGTTTTCACTTCACATGGATAAAGACGAGGGCACATTCAACGCAATATCACTGTGTCAACAATATCACACTATTCCCCTTATAGTGAACTACTTTAGATCAGAGAGAATATGGTAACATCAGGGTCCATGTCCTGGGTGTCTGAGGAAAAGACAAAGCATGTAAACAACAAGTACTAGTGTTACTGAGGCTCCCTCGTAACAGCGAAACCTGATAGGAGGTGGAACCTGTCAAGTTGGTTGTAAAACACTCTCTCTGGCTTGTGAAATGGATGGTGCAGATGACAGGATGGTGCAGATGACAGGCATGAAGGTGAGGGAGGACAGGATGATGACAGGATGGTGCAGATGACAGGCATGAAGGTGAGGGAGGACAGGATGATGACAGGATGGTGCAGATGACAGGCATGAAGGTGAGGGAGGAGAGGATGATGACAGGATGGTGCAGATGACAGACATGACAGGATGGTGCAGATGACAGGCATGAAGGTGAGGGAGGACAGGATGATGACAGGATGGTGCAGATGACAGGCATGAAGGTGAGGGAGGACAGGATGATGACAGGATGGTGCAGATGACAGACATGACAGGATGGTGCAGATCACAGGCATGACGGTGAGGGAGGACAGGATGATGACAGGATGGTGCAGATGACAGGCATGAAGGTGAGGGAGGACAGGATGGTGCAGATGACAGACATGACAGGATGGTGCAGATCACAGGCATGACGGTGAGGGAGGACAGGATGATGACAGGATGGTGCAGATGACAGGCATGAAGGTGAGGGAGGAGAGGATGATGACAGGATGGTGCAGATGACAGGCATGAAGGTGAGGGAGGACAGGATGGTGCAGATGACAGGCATGAAGGTGAGGGAGGAACCATTCAAGACCAGTTCTGCCTTTTAAAATCACAATCAATATGAATTACACAAACAGATCCGGGATCAGCGCTTCAGTTGCGATATCAAGGGATTCCTTATCGGGATCCTGTGAAGAGATATCAGACCCCAGTAATGAAGGCAGACACTGGCTAGAGAAATGAATCCATGGCAGTGAACAGAAGAGGCGACACTTCAGGCTGAAGACCACTGGCTATACTCGCAGCCACTGCTAAAAATCACATGACCTGTATGTTTCTCCAGATCGCCATCCCCTGTACAGTATCCCCCCCTCCATTTAGTAATAACCAAACCCTAATGCTCAGGCATAGTAAAAACCTTTTCCTGAGACATGCAAAAAGCACGCAAAGCTGTGAACAGTGGCTGTTTTGAAGTATCAACAATGCAAAACGTGTTTTCATCGGTTTAACACATTTTGGTTGCTACATGATTCCGTATGTTTTATTTGATAGTTTTAGGCCTTCAATGTTATTCTACGTGAGGAAAAATAGTAAAACTAAAGAAATTAATCAAAGTGTCTAGACATTTCACAGGTACTGTATTTTGTCATGCATTTTTATGCTTTATAGGATAGGAAGGTGGGGGAAAAAAGAGATTTTTTGCTGAAAGAGCAGTGGGCTCTTAAGATTGCTGATCCACTTAAGACCACTTCTATGACTTTGTGTTTCAATTACTTGAATCGATTAGTGGGGGTGGTGGTGCTTGTGCACTGATAAGCACATTAAAACCACGCTTTTGCCTATTTTACACTATGGCCAGCTGAATTCGCAAGATTACTGTTGTTTCATGTTGCTTTCTGCAGAACTTATATATGTCAATGACTTAGGTTGGGAAATAGAAACTATGTACCGAATGTGTGAAAGAATTTACCTTTCAGCACCTGAAAAGAGCCGAGCAATCCACAAAGCTGCATTAATGAGCGCAAAAACCCAAACACAGTAAATAGTACAAAAAGTATGAAAATGAAAACTTCCTCCAGATGAAAGTGTCTGCTAAATGGCATAAACAAAAATGGAACCATGATAGTCATGAGTCTACAACAGCGTCATGCAACTAAGTTCAATCAACCACTAAACAGAAAGCAAAATGTCAAATGTTTCGGCACTCATAACGGCAGTTGGATACCCCTCATTCCAGCAGCAGTCAACACAGTAATTATATAGTGTATACAAATTTCAGGAAGGAAGCATCCATTTTTTGTCTGGTCAGAATTCCAAGGTCCACCTTAGTCCTCAGAAAATCTAACCCTAGCTTTGTTTTTTAGCAAGACTTGCTTTGAATCAAAAAAATTACTGGCTTTGATCAAGTATTAATCAGGTGTCCTGCGAAGACAGACAATAAACACGTTGGCATAATATCCAGACAACATTTTACAGTTTTATAGCATTTTAATGATATTTAGGAAGTTATCCGTTTCTAGATGGAATCTTAAGGCAGCAACGAGAAGACAAGTGTACGTGGTGTGTAGACTCACACAATCCACTGTAATAAGTGTAGTAAGCCTGTGAAAGAATCCATTTGTCTTCCGATGCAAAGCGGGGAGGGAGAATGCAAAGCCTGCTCCTCAGGCTGCTTCTGCAGTACAATCCCACCAGCCTTCCCCCGGCTCCGAGTGACCCAACTGGCCCCTCCCTGTGGGCGCCCACCCCTCCTGGGTGCTCTTGGTCGGGTGACTGTGGGGCCTCTGGGGGCTCTGCGAGGAGGCTGAAAGGCCTGGCTGTCCTGGGCACCGCATCTCTTTGTCTCGACGCGCGCTTCTAGGCACCTTGCGGAGGCCATGCCTCTCAATGGATCCCTTCACATCTTCCGGGGTTGCGTGTCAGACCACAGACCTCCCGGCCCTTGCCCAGTGAACCCTGTCATCGCGGATGGTGGCGGAGGATTCAGACGGACCGATGCTTCGGATGTAATGGGGCGAAGTTGATTTCAAGCTTGTCACGAAACATCTTTTAGAGAGAGAAAGTTAGAGCACAAGAAGCATCAGACGTCCCAGATTACTGCGTGTGGGGGATTGAAATCAAATGTTGACATTTGCCTGCTTTTAAGAGCCAGGACGAAATGCCTCAAAGGGACAGGTCAGCAGGACAGGGCTTCCCCCAGATAACACCAGAGCAACACTCTTGAGCTTGCTGTGAGGTTTTGAGGTAACACTGTAGCAGTCAGACCCATAACACACAAACCACTCTTATCTAAATCCCATGGTCACATCTCCGCATCTGGTTAACACAGCGGACTTCTGCAAGTTTATTCAAAACGATCCTCACGCTCCGTGACCTTATCACATGTTACAACGCAGTTTCCGTCTAGACGGCAAAACATAGCTTAACAGCAGAAGAAGGAGCATCGGGTCCTTGCGCAGCAGGTTCCAAATCGCTCCCAATTGGAGTCAGCAGGTTAACAGATTTAACCGCCAGGGCTTTCAATGGAGTCTGGCGTCTGTAATGCACTGCCGGTCAACAGGACGCTTGTCGTGCGGTAAGGGGAGTGGGTGAGCACAGTTGAGCTGTTGGAAATCCCGGTCATCGCTCTCAGAGCGGTTGTTTTGCACGCTTCATGCCTTCACAAGCCACGGAAAATTGTGCCTAGCTTTCTTTTTTTCGGCATATTACCGATGAGCTCTTCTAATGTTAGCATCTCTACCAGGACCTGCAGAAAACACACTTTGTGGTTGAGCTTTGCATCTCGTCTTCTCCCACCACACTGCCGGGGCATTACCACCAGAACATTTATTTTGAAAAGCGTTTCACTCTGGAATGAATCCAATATTAGCTCAATGGTAGGCTACTGTAACGTAGCACCAACACAAGCCTGATTATAAACCTCCTGTTAGTCCACCTAATCTCAAAGTCACCTCCATTTTGCACCGGTGTGTTTCATGAGTTTCTTTGTGAAACTATTTAGCAAACCTAATAACAGCTTAATCAACAAGCAGAACACAAGTATCCTACAAACGCAAGCCGAGCTAGACATGTTCTGAACATTACTGGTTTAGTGAGTGCTACTCAGAGCGCTACTGGAGCGATATTGAGCAACAATCTTCTGGACCGCTCTAATATCACTCCACGCTCCAGTGAAACTGGGTCCGGTACGCTCACATACTATGGCAGTATCCTAACACGGCAGTATGTATAGCAAAGACGTTTGCCATTAAAATAGCAGATTGGCCTATGAATACTGTAGCATTATTGATGGTGTGTTACCTCACAAGATTCCCCCCAATTGTAGAGAACCTCATCATAAAGATGACAGCTGCTGACCCTCATAGGGCCTGCAGCTGTGAGAATGGCTACAATGGAACTAAGCAGACCCCTGTGATTTTCCAATGTTTGTAGCATGTAAAAGGAGCAATTTACTGTTAAATTCGATCCCCTGCCTTTGACCAAAAAGAGTGACCTTAAAAAGAAAAACGGCAAAACACGGGTTAACTCCCTTCAAATGTTTTTTTTATAAATACTCAGTGCACACTAACATCAGAAAAGCTATGGCGCTGTGACGTACAACTATTGTTAGGCAAGACACCTGCTCCAGTTTCATTGGTCGTTCATCATTGTCACTGGGTATGTTTCCAAAGTTCATAGCCACTAGTGCTGATACGATCTTTAAAAGAAAAGGAACCTGCCCTGAACGTCCCCAATGCAGACGTTTGCTGTGTAAGGTTACATCAGTCAACCTGCTTTAGATTGGATGTCCTTAAAAAGGCGTTTCTTGTGCTCTTAGTTGTGTTTTTTTAACAATATAGTTCTTTCAGGTAGTTTTCTAAAGTGATTCACTACCCTCGTTGCATATTCAGATCACGGCAGCATGATTACTATGCTGGTTTCACCTAATGAGGCAAACATTTTCCTTTTCAACATTGTTTTACTTTGTAACAGATTACACGAACCAGAAATAAAACCACTGCAAGTTTTTAAATCATCCGATGTTGGGGAAAGTAGTGTAAATGATAAGTAACGGTAATGTTAGAGATAAACGACAAAAAATAAACTAGTGGCAGTGATCACGACAGAAGCGCTTTCTGACCTTTCTGCACAAAGTTCAAGTCTTTCCGTGTGCAGATCTTAGATGCACTGTCATTAAACCAACTATCCTGATGAATCCGCCAACAGATCCTCAAGTTGTACCTACATAGAAAGCCATCATTGTTAATTAATTGGCCTAGATAATTGTCTCCTATTGATTTGATAAGCCACCTTCACTGGCTTGGAGCCACCATCAATAGGCTCTGAGCCTACAGAAAGGGTCTCACTCAACCAGGATAAAAGCACACCCATTATGATTCCAAACAGTTAGGGAGAACTTAGGTCAACAGTGCCCATTTCAAATAAAAATCTGTCCCAAATCAAAGAGCAAAGGGTATCTATGACTCGTTTTGAGAGCGATACCACAGAAGCCTGTAGCATAGCTACTCCCCCATAATCCCCACTCCCCTGCTCACCAATACGGCCCAGATCCAAGCATCACAACCAACGGCCAAGCTGGCATTCCTTACCTTTAGCGAGTCAAAGCAGGCAATCACTCTCCCGTTCTCCACCTGGCAGCTTTTGGGCGGGTGCGCAAATTTGCATTCCTCGTCACTCCGCGAACACGTCCCCCTTTGGAACTGCCTGCACACCTCCAGTGTCAGCCATTTTGTGTCCCGTATCGAAGCAATGTTCAAAGCCATAGCAGCCCCGGAAGTGGTGTAGAGCCACTTGTTTTAGGAGAGCCTATAATTCAATGGCTCTTTTGAAGAGCAACAGGGAGAATAAAAACAAAAAGAAAGTCTAACTAAAACATGTAGCTAAAAAAAATAATTACTGATGGCGTGCGTGGGTCAGCGAAAGTAGGGCGCCCTTGCGGGGTACAGAGCGGCAGACCACTGCGGTCGCAGCATGGGAGGTGGCGGCTATCGGAGAAGCTGTCAATCAAGAGACCTTCACTCTGCGATCAGTTAGTTCCGGGGTGCAGGCCGCCGACAGCGCAACAAGAGCGTGCTCAGAGGACGGACAGACCGCCTGAACTGTCCTGCCGGTGACAGGAACAGTGGCGGCAGAGGGAGGGAGCGGACGGGAAGGAAACTAAAACCGGCGCTGTTAAGAACCCGATGGCACTGCTGGGGTGAGAATGCAAAGCGCGTGCGGCCTGGAACCTCTCTGTGCAAGTCAGTCAGCTCCCTGGGGCAGAGCGGCCGGGCCAGTTCCTCACACCTCTGCAGTTGAATCTGCTTGGGTTTCTAACACGCACCGACGGTGCCGGGTGGAGATGAAATGAGCGATCTTCTGTCACTGCGAGAGGGGAGGGAACCTTGCGGGCGTGGTGGAGCAGACACACACAGGCAGATCAAGTGGGGATGCTGTCTGACAAGGCACTTTCTGTCGCTGATCTGGAAGAGAGAAAAAGAGGGTATTTTCAGTAAGAATACATAAACTGGCAGGAGCATTAACGCAACCGTCTTTTGGTTTTTAATAGACCGGAAAGATATGGTTGGGAATGGAACATTCTTCCAAAATCGCTTTTCAAGAGTGTCTGATCAATTAAAAAGCTAGACAAAAATAAATGAAAGCAATAATTCATCCGTTCACAAGACACACAAAGCTGTGAATTTCATTAACAAATAAGACCCACATGAATGAGTATTCACAATGACTTGGTTTGTTGTAGGGGAAATATTCTTAACCCTGACTAGGAATTACTCTGGTCCCACCTAACGGCAACTAGCTTGTTTTAATATAAATCTTAATTTTTTTCCCATCCTATTTTAACCTAACTGTAAATAATGCTGCAACAAACTACCTGTGAACAAAACAAGAAGTAGGGGCCTAACCAAAACAGTATTGTAATTTTAAGCACATCACAATAACCAGGAAAGAAATATAGCTTCAAGCAATGATGCTTGGGTTAAAGTGTAAGCACCACTATCAAAACAAACAGTACAAATTATCTCTACATCCGGCCAAAAACCTTCAACTGCAGGTAAATTCACAAACATAAGGAGTGCCAGATTTTTGTTAAAGGTGATTTTTGATAAACGGTCCTGCAAATGTTTGAAACACGTGTACCGAGTTCAGCCATTATACAAATATCTGTCTCATTTACATGCATCTACTCTATAGTATTACATACATGGATAATAACTTTCAACACTGACATTGGTTCCTCAAGGCAAACATTTTCCATGGCTAGTTAGCATGGCAACCGCAAGAAACACAAGAGTTGCACCAGCTTCTCTGATTGAACCCCTAACAACAACACTGCTGACAAACGTCAAATAACCGGAGAAAAAATGGATCGCAATTTCAAAGTGATCTGTGAGCGACCCGTATGTATGTTTAGCTGGGTGGGACGAGTCAGCCTCAATGTGCCATGTAAGCCAACGCAGGGGGCAGTTGCGAGGTGATTCGGCTGTCACTCGGCCCAAGTCCCTGATCATTACTTTGTGTCATCGTGCGCCGGCTCGTCTGCCGCAGCCCTCCAGCGTGTGGAATATAAAGCAGAGTGGAGAATGGCTGTGACCCTGTGCAGTGAGACACTCAGAGCACAGTAGGGCGAGCCAACACGGGACAAAGGGATACAGACCCTGGGGTCCACCCACCCCGTTGAGTAATGCCGCGCCGGGGACCAGCGAAAATGCGCAGCGGTATTCTGGGAAACCGTCCAAAAGAGAGAGAGACACACACCCACAAGAGAGGGGACCGAGACAGATGCATGTGCCAGACGCGATTACGCCACTGCTCGGGTGCTCAGCGAGTGCCTCAACATCGACCAACCGGAGGCCACCAATCAAATTAAACGGCGGCTCATGGATGCGGCCGGCGGATTTTCAATTTGTAGGGAGAAAGAGTCTCTCTTTTATTCACCATCCTCCGTCTACTGGGGTTTTGGAGAAAGGAGTCGAATGACAGAATAACCTTGACATTGCCTGGCCTTTAGCTTGCCTACTGAATGGGTTGCGGGCTGTGAAGGGAGCCGGTTTCTCCAGGAACATCTGGAAATATTTTCAGGCGCTAAATGGGAGAGGGAAGTGGGGGGCAGGGCAGGCAGACATGGGAGGGAGGGAGGGTTGGAAAACCTGCAGCTGCTGTTTAAGATTCCCTTCACCGTTTCATATCCCACACATCGTTCCGTTTCAAAGGGACGGCACGGGGAGCTCAATGCACTCCACTGTGACTCTGTCCAGTGAACGCGACTGTTGTCGGACTTCGTACAAATAAACCTGTGTGCGGGTCTAAGTGAAAACTTTATACGATGGCCTGGAGTGCTCAAACGGTCAAAGCCAAAGACTCGGATGAACAGTTGGAAGGGCGTGCGAGTTCATTGACTCCCACTGCAGTCCCTGATCGTCCAACACTGTTCCGTCTCTTAGAAATAAGAATCTTATTATTGTTTACTTGGCTTAATATCATGGCACATAAAGGTATGCTTCTATATATAGTAGTAACACAAAATAAATTATGGATTAGCCATTTTCAGTATTAGGTTTTCTGAACACAAGCTCAGTTTTTGGAAAGTTCCCCCATTAGGATTTCTATTAAATAGAACTAAATGCACAGAGATTCCTCAAATCAATTTCAGATTGTATCCAATATGCAAAATCCCAATAAACTATCTATGTACAGCGGGGAGAACAAGTATTTGATAAACTGACGATGCAGGTTTTCTACTTACAAAGCATGCAGAGGTCTGTAATATTTATCATAGGTACACTTTAACTGTGAGAGACGGAATGTAAAACAAAAATCCAGAAAATCACATTGTATGATTTTTAAGTAATACATTTGCATTTTATTGCATGACATAAGTATTTGATGCATCAGAAAAGCAGAACTTAATATTTGGTACAGAAATCTTTGTTTGCAATTACAGAGACCATCTGTTTCCTGTAGTTCTTGACCAGGTTTGCACACACTGCAGCAGGGATTTTTGGCCCACTTCTCCATACAGACCTTCTCCAGATCCTTCAGGTTTCGGGGCTGTCGCTGGGCAATACGGACTTTCAGCTCCCTCCAAAGATGTTCTATTGGGTTCAAGTCTGGAGACTGGCTAGGCCACTCCAAGACCTTGAGATGCTTCTTACGGAGCCACTCCTTAGTTGACCTGGCTGTGTGTTTTGGGTCATCATGCTGGAAGACCCAGCCATGACCCATCTTCAATGCTCTTACAGAGGGAAGGAGGTTGTTGGCCAAGATCTCGCGATAAATGGCCCCATCCATCCTCCCCTCAATGCGAGGCAGTCGTCCTGTCCCCTTTTGCAGAAAAGCATCCCCAAAGAATGATGTTTCCACCTCCATGCTTCACGGTTGGGATTGTGTTCTTGGGGTTGTACTCATCCTTCTTCTTCCTCCAAACACAGCAAGTGGAGTTTAGACCAAAAAGATCAATTTTTGTCTCATCAGACCACATGACCTTCTCCCATTCCTGCTCTGGATCATCCAGATGGTCATTGGCAAACTTCAAACTGCCCTGGACATGCGCTGGCTTGAGCAGGGGGACCTTGCGTGCGCTGCAGGATTTGAATCCATGATGGCGTAGTGTGTTACTAATGGTTTTCTTTGAGACTGTGGTCCCAGCTCTCTTCAGGTCATTGACCAGGTCTTGTTGTGTAGTTCTGGGCTGATTCCTCACCTTCCTCATGATCATTGATGCCCCACGAGGTGAGATCTTGCATGGAGCCCCAGACCGAGGGTGATTGACCGTCATCTTGAACTTCTTCAATTTTCTAATAATTGCGCCAACATTTGTTGCCTTCTCACCAAGCTGCTTGCCTATTGTCCTGTAGTCCATCCCAACCTTGTGCAGGTCAACAATGTTATCCCTGATGTCCTTACACAGCTCTCTGGTCTTGGCCATTGTGGAGAGGTTGGAGTCTGTTTGACTGGGTGTGTGGACAGGTGTCTTTTCAACAGGTAACGAGTATAAACAAGTGCAGTTAATACAGGTAATGAGTGGAGAACAGGGTTTCTTAAAGAAAATCTAACAGGTCTGTGAGAGCCGGAATTCTTACTGGTTGGTAGGTGATCAAATACTTTTGTCATGCAATAAAATGCAAATTAATTACTGAAAAATCAAACAATGTGAATTTCTGGATTTTAGAAAAATTGCAGACCATGCTTTGTAAGTAGGACAACCTGCATAATCGGCAGTGTATCAAATACTTGTTCTCCCCACTGTATAAACTGGGCCCTCGAGAGCAATATCTACTGTAGGCTTAAGACAAATAAAACCTACTTTACAACTTTAACCGGCCATCATTGGGGAGATCCACCTCTATTCCAGAAGGATGATTCAGATGATCACCATCCCCCAGGCAGCCTCCACACAGCAGATTCATACGTGGCAAAACAGCGTGTGCATGTGTGCGTGTGTGCGGGTGTGTGTGGCAAAACACTGTCCTGTCATCTAGGGAAATTGGCCCACTTTAGTACAGCACTGCAAATCCATGAAATTAGATGAGATGCCTCGCCCCATTCTCTCTGAAACAGCCTGCACTCTCAAAGGCAGGATTTTAATTTCACCGCATCTCCCGGGGGAGGAGTCAGTCGCAATAAAAGAACCAGGTAAGAATCATGTCAGATGTGACCTTTTACAATTAATCCCTTTTTATTTTTAGAACATAGTCAAATAGTTTTAGGTCTGTTTTCTGTCTATTACGCAACATAGAATTGTATGGAAAGTTAGGCCAGGTAAATAACACTAGCTTAGATTATCCATATGTCCTTGTCAAAATCACATAGAATGTACTGTAGGGAGAAGGAATCTCCCCAAGAAGGATCTGATCAATTTGGATGTATTCCCTCAAGGGTTTTAGGTTGTGTTTTGGTTAGAGTTGGGGATTGTAAAGGTGATCCTTGCTCTAGGGAAACCTCTCCCCAGAGCAGTATAATACAGCAATAACCCCCCCCAATGCAATGTCTCTAATTGGCTCATATATTATTCTTCACTTCAAAAATCAAGGGGCTGAATCATCGTTGTTTAGAAAATAAAGCAATTCTCAATATCCTGGCATCAGCAATTCCCAGAAATCAATTCAAATAATTGTGTGGGGAGAAGTTAGTGGTGGCAAAGCTCAAAAGCCTTCCTTCTAATGGCCTTTTGCATAATGATGAATAACCAAAATGGCAACTTGGTGTCATCTGTCAATGTGTTATAAACCCATTGCTGGCCCGCATCGCAGTGAGAAGAAGGAAAGCAGAAAAGCTTTTTCTATATCAGGTTACGAGAGTAAACATGATTATTAGCCTACTATTCTACTCTGGTTGAGAAAACGGCCCACATATCAGGGTGAATGGCTTGGGAAAATCAGGTTAGTGAAGCTAGAAAGAGCTAACAGTCACATTATATAGCACAGCCTAGCTCTAACTAAACCGGAGTGTTTGTAGCCTTGCCTAAGCTAGTGTAGCTAAAAGTGTTAGTCTAACACTCTATGGGCCACATAGGTTTGATTAGCCTGACCTTGCCCAGAGCCATGCAGTACATAGGCTAAAGGCGCACTTAGCCAAGCCAGAAGACCTCCAGTACAGAGTGCTGATGAGGACAACTGGAAGGACAGATGGTGCACAGGTACATTGGGTCATGTGACACCCTGGTTGTGACCTGCACAGATTAGCCCCCCCGCCCATCTCCCCCTCGCTTTGCTCTGATTGGTGCCTCCAGGACATACGATTGTTGACGATCGAGCGAACACTCTTGATTTTTTTGGGCATTACACTTTAAAGAGAAAAAAAAGAACGTAAGTGATGAATTTAATAAAGTGGGGAAAGAAGTGTAGTTATGCATCCCATCAAGTACCCTGAAAATATTTGTACGGCTAGTCTGAGCTGGATTACAGTTAAGGCCAGCTGGCCCTGCATTATCTTGGTCCAATTTGAATGACAGCAGGTCTGCCTAAATAGAACTCACGAGTGATAGTCATTTAGTGTGACCTCTGAATGCCACCCTTGGGCTGTGTTTGGGCCGTGGAGTCTTTCCTGGATGTTGTCAAGCTAAGACACAGTCTGCACTTTGTCCATCCTGAATGTTGTCAAGCTAAGACACAGTCTGCACTTTGCCCATCCTGAATGTTGTCAAGCTAAGACACAGTCTGCACTTTGCCCATCCTGAATGTTGTCAAGCTAAGACACAGTCTGCACTTTGTCCATCCTGAATGTTGACAAGCTAAGACACAGTCTGCACTTGGTCCATCCTGAATGTTGTCAAGCTAAGACACAGTCTGCACTTTGTCCATCCTGAATGTTGTCAAGCTAAGACACAGTCTGCACTTTGTCCATCCTGGATGTTGTCAAGCTAAGACACAGTCTTCACTTTGTCAATCCTGGATGTTGTCAAGCTAAGACACAGTCTGCACTTTGTCCATCCTGAATGTTGTCAAGCTAAGACACAGTCTGCACTTTGTCCATCCTGAATGTTGTCAAGCTAAGACACAGTCTGCACTTTGCCCATCCTGAATGTTGTCAAGCTAAGACACAGTCTGCACTTTGTCTATCCTGAATGTTGTCAAGCTAAGACACCGTCTGCACTTTGTCCATCCTGAATGTTGTCAAGCTAAGACACAGTCTGCACTTTGTCCATCCTGGATGTTGTCAAGCTAAGATACAGACTCCACTTGGTCTCTTTTCTGTAAAATGAAAACAAGGCAATCTTATGAAAGCACCAGCTCAGCATAGATGTAAAACCTCAGGTCTATAACACCCAAGCCAATGAATCCAGGCTCTTTGAATGTATTACCATGAAGAGACCAATCCCCCATACATTTGCATGGCCAGGAGGAACAAGATGAGGCTGTATTTTCCATGGCAGCAAAGACGGTGACGTTGATCCAGTGTAAGAAAAGGGAAAATGTCAATCTCTAGTTGTTCCCGGCTGCAATAGGGTTTTGGGGGTTTTATGATCAGGCCTGTTTAAGAGCATTTTCTGTCGCGTTTACTGTACTAATGGTTCTAAAGACCATGTTTGATTACGTCACTGTAATCACATCTCCAAATGTCAACTGACTTACATTACGATCGGTTTGCGGAAAAAATTTCCCCCATAAAAATATAAATAGGAGTTCTGTTAAATGCATCATGTTCAATTCACAGTTTTATGTACAATGACATTACAAAGGAGGTTCTAAATAAACAAGCAAGTCAATTTCCAACAAATGTTACCAGCATCGATTTAAAGCTGAAGCCTCAAATGTTCTACTAAATGGATAGAAGTGAAGTATGCCATTTTGCAAATTAGTATTAGGTACATCTCTTGGAGCTTGAAGTCTTCATATGTCATTAGCATAAGGAGGAATGAGTGACACTAGCTAAGCAGAGGTTAGTGGACAAAGCTAAGCAGGGCAATAAAGACTAGTCAGCAGAAATATGTGCCCCACATCCTAATAGCCTTAACTAAAACTTGGTGACCGATAGTTGTGTTGACATGGCCCATAGGTAGAGCACCAGGCTAACATTTTCCTCTGGTTAAATCTCAGTTGGTCGCACTCCCAAAATGTACAATTTCACATTTCTGTCATTTATTTGTACGTTTAATAATTTAACTGATTCCATGTATAGACTGTTGACCTTTATATCCATGATTATGCAAGCATTGGAAAATTGCTCTTGAACATTATTGTTAGACCTAATTCTGCAATGAAAGAGAATGTGACATTTTTCTTCTATTGATTTACTAATAATAACTATTATTATTATCAATCTTACATTTTTGTAAATCCCTATTGTGCTGGCATGCTAGATTTCAACCTGGCCAATAAGGACTACAGATGGGATCTTCAACTGTTTTCGAGTCAGTAACAACCAGAGAACCAGGACCGGACCCTCAGTCTGGTCCTGAACTGAAAACTGAAGTCATAATTTGACATATAACTTTTTCAAAATAGGATGGTAAAGCTGACATTTTTTGGACTTGGAAATATGTGTACTGAAGGAGGTATAACAATAATGACTTTGCATAATGAACAACACGTACTTCTGGGAGATGAGCAGTCTGCAACTGCGGAGGACGGTAACACATTGCTTGTAAAGCCAGTGAACGTTTCCCTGGGTAGAGATGTCAGTGTGGGTATGTAGAGGGAAGAGGCAACTTGATCCATGGTATAATAATGCGTAGGATAATGGAGCCCGCTTTTCCGCTTTTAACTTTGCATGGCATCTCATCTAATTAAAGGCAATATTATAGGCTGTGATGAAATTTACTTTAAATCAGGTCCTCACACAGTTTGTTCTATAGTTCCGCCTCTTTTGTCACTAAACTTTGACGATTGCAGTTGGGCCACACAGTAGTCGCCCAGCTGCCCATTCTACACGGCAACATGATGCTGTTGTCACAGTTACTACCCTGTCGGGAGCAAGGGGAGAGAGAATGGCTCACCAACGCAGGCAAAACAGACAAGTGGAGTTTGCTATCAGTACGATTCACATTGCTGTTTAACCAAATAATTCAAACCTAAGATTGCACTGATGCAACCAATACAATTTTTACAAAACAAAAAGCCCAAAATAGGGGTCTCAAAAGGCAACCGATAAGTCTGTCTGGAGCCCTGCTATAGGGATCAGTGTAGACAGAAAATCAGAGGGCTAGACTCAGGCATTTCTTAATTTCTAACATAAATATAAGCCACTGGAGTTGTCTCATGACTTCAATGATTCGAGTTGCGTCGCCTCGAATATCCAGACGCTGGGCAAACATGTGCAGTAGGGTCTGGTTTCAATTATGGACTATTTTGGCTCTGAGTAACTACGTCACTAACATCCACATCGACAGTTAGTATGCCACTGAAGTTAGACCATTAAAACCAAAAAAGAAATCAATTACAGTACATGCCTAGCAGTAAAACACAATTTGAGGACAGAGGGACACATGGTGGGATATTTGCATAAGTAGAATTCATTTTGAGAGAAATTGCCATGGAAATGCGAAAAGGTGCAAACATTGAGAATAACCATACTAAAAACATTGTGTTATACGGTCCTCACACAATGAGTTGGGAAACTATTAGGCATTCAGATGAAATAAGTCACAGGGTGGGGAAAATGCTCAAGGATGATCTTAAGCATTAAGCCTTTAAAAAAATAACATGTCTGTGCTTCTCCATTATCATCCAATCATATTGCCTAGGGTTGTCTTTTCGCAAACATTTGCTGAGGGGCCAAGAGCAGGTTGAGAACAATTGCTATTTAATGAAGATTTTGTGACAAAATTATAGTCAAGCAAAATGCGCTAAAACCTTTAGAACATTGGCTTTTTTTTCCTTCTTTTTTTAAAAGTGTACACAAAAACATTTGCCAAAACATCACATTGGTTTTCATTTATAATAAGCCCGTTTTGGGGAAATACCACTGGCAGGAAATTTCACATATATTTGATTTTAAGAATATTTGTATACAGCGTATACTTTTTCCATTCTGCAAATTGGAAGGAGAACCAGCCAAGTCTAACTGAAGTCTAATTGAAGTCTAACTCAGCAGCCATTTTTGGAAAGGAATCAAACTAGGGACCTTTGAAATGTACTCATTAAAAATAACCTCTGGTAGGCGATCAAGCTACTATTTGTTATTTTGTCCATCACTAAAACCAAAATCTAGTTACCATGTTGCCTGGGATCTGTTGTTTGAATCTAAAATGAAGGACACATGTCCTTTGGAAGAAAATATTTAAATTTCACATTGAACTACAGAATATTTGAAACTGAGCATTTAAAAGCTTTTCAGTAGTGAATGAAAAAGACCGTAAAAACCACTAAACTGCCATGCTAGAACCCCTACCAGTAGGCTAATTCTCAAATTACTTTTAATGTGGCTTTTAAAGCAGAATTATCCTTGCTAATGTGTGAGCCAAATTATTTAGCTTTCTTTTCGGTTTATCACAGAGATTGAACATAAAGAGCTTATTTACAAAGTAACTTAGAATGTTGTTAATATTTTAAATGATTTGGGGGAGTGCTGAACTCACTAAAAGCAGCAAATTCCATGGCTAATTACCTCTGACCATCAGCAATGACAACTCTTCCCCCTCAGAACCGGAATCAGAGAAGGAATCGCTCCGGTTCGCGGTCCTGGTCTTGCTTGTCTGTGACTCTTGAGTTTTAATGCAATCTATTTATTTCTTTACAGGAAGGGCTGAACCAGTATTCCATTTCAGAAACCCCCCACCTCCTCCCCACCACTTCCACTCCCGTGACCGGTCAACATGTCCTGGTCCTTCAGACACTAGCACACCAGACAGCCGTGGATACCGAGATTACAGTGGAGTGTGACTGAGGCACTCCTCCGCGATTAGAAAACATGTGGGACCTCGTTAAAATCGCACAAGGCGCATTGTAGGTTAATCAGGGTGCCGGCAGTCAGCTCCATGTTGTGTCCACCTCCAGCATAGGAGTGTAGAATCGTTGAACTATACATAAACTCACTTGGTCGAAATGTTACATCATTTCGAAAGTTTTTAAACAGCCTTTGGAGCACAAGATGACTGAATACTTTGTCAGCTTGGAGACTAATGTCAAAAATAAAAGCTAGTCCACATGCCCCCAAACTTCATGAACAGAAAAGCTTGCATTATGTTTCTGCATCATGGAGGGAGTCTCTCTCGGTCTGATGTAGTTTCCATCATCAACAAGTCCCGATTGAAGCGCAAGGATCTGCAGCCGTTGTAATCCCGTAAAGGGCTGGTAACACCGCAGCAGCGAGCTCCCCTCTCCACACACACGCTAACATGCTCCCAGTCCTCCCACCCCACCCTGGAGGGAACGCGCCACACTGCAGTAAACACACACAAAAAATCTAGTCACTAACAGTAAGAATGAGATGAGATGTTCTTCCCACCTGGTGCTTTGCGAGGTCCCGTATAGCCTCTCTTTTCGGTCACAGCACAGACAGCAGCCGCACCTGGCGTCTGTGCCTCAGGAGGAGTCGGCCCGCTTCAGCGTCTGGAGCTAATGACCGTGTGAACTGTTGTCATTCCCCGCGAGGAACTGCCGAGCGCTGCAGCAGCCCGAGGCCCATGCCTCGACAGGGAATCTCTCTTCTCTTAGCCGCGGAGGGGAGGGGAGCGGGCAGGCAGGAAGCAGAGGAGTGTCTGCTCGGCTATCAGGCTGAAACACTGCGAGCCATCCCCCCATGGCCAGCCCCTTCTTGCCTGCCAGCCCGGCCAGCCTCCGGCTAAGTCCGGCCCCCTCACAGCTCGGGACCAATACGAAAATGCGGGTCGGATCACAGCCCTTTTCCAATTGGCTCGCAGAGTACTGACTGGCAGACAGGCCAAACTTTCTAAATGAGACAAGCCAAAGCCACTGAATTCTGAATCTTAAGTATTTCCCCTATATAATGCCGAGCCCAACTGATAGCAGCCGGTCCACAAATGAAACATCTAGGCCATTTGGCAACCAACATCAAAGGCAAACTCTCTCAAATCTCCATATTAAAAACAAAATGATAATATTAGTGCAATAGAGTTAGATACCTGTAACCCATTTTAAATAGAGACCTAGGCTACTGGTCTGATATGAAATGATCAGAGCATAAACACGCCCAGTCTGTACTGTAAAATTACAATTTGAATTAGATTAGCACCATCCCCCTCAGGAAAGAAAACGTTGCCTCTGTTCGCAAACACACCCTATCCTGGTAACAACAGACACACCACCCTATTTGGCATCACGTGAGACGTGGCAGATGGAGCAGCACAGAACTGTTGAGTCAGAGCCCAAGCTTCACGATGTTTCGATTCCAATCCAATAGAACAGCTGTATTCTCTCTCTCTCTCCCCCATCTCCACCCGACTCTCCCTCTCTTCATGTTGCTGTTGCTCACCCTTTCCACGTCTGCATTGAGCTCCCCCAACCACACGTGGACTGCAAATTACAGGAGTGCTTCATCAACAACTACATCAATGAGGCTAGACATGCTATTTCCAGTCCAATGCATCATAGAGCTGATAACCCCCAAGGCTCGGACATTAAGAGCCAGGCTAGTACAAAAAAAAAAAGGAAGCATATATTTTTTTCAGTGTGAGGGGGTGTTAATTTATCATTCTAAACAAAGTTGAATTTGTACACAACTTAGCTGACGAACTGAGAAATTCATGTTAGCCCTGTCACATCAAAATCATTAGTGCGCAGTGTAGCAAAGTGTAGTTTCGCTAGCGTTTGCTACTTGGCAAATTCTGCAACGTCCATGTTCTCAAGCTGTTTGCTTCAGTTTTGGTTTCTTCACAGCCTACACCCCAGGTGAACGAGAATAAATGTGGCTCTCTACTCTCATCTCCATGTTAAAAGGGGGAGGGGGCAGGAAACAAGTGTCATGTTACATACATGCTGGACAACACTAGCATGCGCTTCAGACAGATGGACGGGAGAAGACCACAGAAAAACAACCATGAAAAAGGTTTAGCCGTGGAGGCTATTGGGAAGAAGGTAATCAGCCCAGAGAAAATGATTTGGGAGCCAGTCCCATTTTCTTGGCCTTACGCCAGAGCACTTTATAACGATGAGAACACCCATAACGTAATGTTGCAGGAATACACTGATCCATGAAAAAAAGGAGAGAAAAACAAGTCAGGCTACTTCCTTCCCTCCACGGTATCCCCTCCCTCCCTTGTCCTCGTTTACCCTTGTGCCTGGCAGTGATATTAAACAACAGGCTGTAAACGCCAAACCTAGTCACTTACCACTAAGCGGGAAAAACAGGGTTTGGTTTTTATTATGCCAACCTACAGATTATACTTTTGAGGTAAAAACAAATTTTACCCCAAAAGTATAATATATATATATACACACACACACACACGCACGCACACACACTACGCTTCTGTGTTTTAACAAAGCAATTGATTTCTAACTGGGGCTTCTTCTAACCTTCTATGTTGGCAAGTTACGTACAATCCTAGTCCTTGGCAGAATGTAGCTAACAAGGCAGTGTAACCAACCAATAGAAGTAAAAAGGCATTGGCTGCCAACCACTGGATAACCCCTACCCTAGATCTTCTGATCCATTCATTTCATAGAAGCCAATTTAGAGTGGTCACTGAGCAACAGTGGTTCCTCTGGAATTTTCTTTTTGTCTACCACAGAAACTCTTAGACAAGCCACTTAAATAAAGCTCTTAGACAAACCACCTAATAGGTGACAAAGACCAGCTTTAAAAATAAAAGATTACTCTCAGAAATTTGGCAAACATTTTAATAATATATGGTACTTTTTCCGAGCAGAATGCAGTGAGAATATATTATCTATGAACAACGTTAGCTGATGGGGTCACAAGACATTCTCCCCAGGTAAGGCAAAACCTATGTGTAGTTAATAGCTAGTAGTGAGGGTCATTTTTTTATTTAGGGAGTCTGTTTTGACTTCCGTTTGCGTAAAAAGCGCAGCCTCATTCAAAAGGATCAATCACCCTAGAAGATCTTTATATCAAGGGGAATAAACAGACAGGTGACGCATGGGCATCGGCCGTAGATCCATTCTGTGCAACGTGACTCGATCAGGGTGCTGAGTTTACTAAATCGGGAGGATGCAGCACAGCCAAAAGTCCTTTTACAAGGACTCCTTTAGGGACCGCGGTGACTGGCCAAGCACCCTTACTTCCCGTAGTTATGTCAATCACTAGTAACTAGAGAATTGTAACAAAATAAAAAGCATAAAATGTAATAACATTTCTTTTGTCACATGTTGGGAGTCTGTTATACAACCTGCTATGGTGATATCATTATCCCCCCACTGTATAGGCCCACCCCTTAGAAATTGTAAGCTATTAACATGCTAACTCATTAAAATGGGTAGATCAGGAAGCAGGGTACAATGTATGGCTGAAAGTTTGATTTGGCATTTCAATGCACTGATTTCACGTGCCTGGGAGCACTCCACCAGTAGTTATTGGGCTTATATACTCTGCTAAAAAGGGAAAACATAATCATCACAGTATAACACCAAGTCAATTAGACAAAAGGGATGTGATTGTAAATCCAAGTCACATGTTTTGGTCCAAATAAGTGACAACAGGCGCACTAGAGAGGCAACCACCCCAAAAAGGAATGGTTTTGCAGGTGGTGGCCACAGACAATTGCCTTCAATCCTCGGGACTGATTCTTCACTAGTGTTGCCTTTTGCAACACTAGTGAAGTCCTTGTCACTACTGGTAGCATGAGTGTACCTGCAGCCCATGCAGGTTACACAGGTAGTACAGATCATCCAGGATGGCACATCCATACCTGCCTTCGCAAGAAAGTTTGATGCGTCTCCCCGTACAGTCTCATGAGCATGGAGGAGATGCCAGGAGACAGGCCGTTACATCAGTAGATCTGGACTGGGCCGTAGAAGGGCATCAACCCTGCAAGCAGACCGGCATTGGATCCTTTGTGCGAGGAGCAACAAGAGGAGCACTGCCCAACTAAATGATCTCCAGTAGGCTATTGGTGTGCATGTTTCTGACTAAGCAGCAGACTCTATAAAGGGCCCAACGTCCTCAAGTGGGAGCTGTGCTCACTGCCCAGTACTGTGCAGCTTAATTGGCATTCGCCAGAGAACACCAGAATTGGCAGGTAACAGCAGGTTCAGTGATGGTCTGGAGAGGCATATCACTAGAGGGTCATACAGACCTCCAAACGCTAGACAACGGTACCCTGACTGCTGCTGATGAAATCCTCAGACCTTACACTGGTGCAGTGGACACTGGGTTCCTCCAGGTGCAGAACAATGGCTTCATGTGGCCAAAGTGTGTAAGCAGTTCCTAGATGACGAAGGCATCGGGGCCATGGACTGGCCTTCATGTTCCCCAAACCTGAATCCAACTAATAACCTCTGGGTCATTATGGGGGCCATACACACTACTGAGTCACATTATCAATTGCCATGATGAAATTCACAAATGTTGCAACAGGCTGTGAGTTCAATTGTTTATTTTGGTTTTGTTTGAAATTTAATTCTGCCCTCAAATGGTTGGTGATTATTGTTTCCCTTGACAACAAATTGCATAATGTATAGTAAATACTTTGATCTTTAACATATTTCCGTCATCAAGATTGATGTGTGATTTAAGCTCCTGCTTCAAGGTTCAACACATTGTGCATTCAGAGTGGCCTAATTGCACACCACTGCAGTAAAGAGCGGTTATTTGACTGTATGTAGCCTTTCTGTCAGCTTAAACAAGTCCGGCCATTCTCATCTGACTAACAAGGTTTTATTCACCCACACAACTGCCGCTCACTAGGTGTTTTTAAAATCACACCATTCTCTGTAAATCCTAGAGACGATATGGTAAAAATGCCAGAAGGTCAGCTGTTTCTGAGACGCTCGATCCACCACGTCTGGCACTAACAATCTTACCCTGGTTAGTCACTTGGATCACACATCGTCACTTTTCTAATATTTGACTGAGTAACTTAACCTTGACCATTTTAGCCTGCTTTACATATTGAATTGCTGCCACATAATTCACTGGGGTTTCAGACTGGGTGTTCTGTAAAAGCACTTTGTGACAACTGTTGATAAAAAAAAAAAAGAGCTTAAAAAAACGATTTGATTTACCAAGCAGATGACTATATGATAAAGTGGTCAAAGAATGTATAATGTAAAAACGTATTGGAAATCTCATACGGCATCGTTAATTATAACGTTTGATTGAGAGGAGTAAGTAAAGAGTCATATCTAACACATTTGCATTTATAACTTGGTTTCTGGAAGGGCCATATATAACACTTGTACTTGTTGCTTAGATTTCTGGATTTGAAGGGTATAAATAACATTTTGTAGCTTATGTTTTTAGATGTCAAGGGTCATATCTAACATATCTATATTTATAGCTTAGGTTTTCAGATGTGAAGGGTCATATCTAACACATCTGTATTTGTAGCTTAGGTTTCTGGATGTGAAGGGTCATATCTAATACCTCTGTATTTGTAGCTTAGGTTTCAGGGTGTGAAGGGTGCTGTGGACATTATGTCATTCTAGCCATCCTTACAAACTGGATTGGGACTGTTTCAAGGATGTTTCTAGTTTTGAAATGATTGAATGTAAAACAAAATTAAATGGACATGAACAAAACATGTCATAAAACATGAACATGACATGTCATAAGGTTTTCTTCATGTTGTCAAATTATTCCAGCATCTGCATGATCCACTGTGTATCAGCCAACTGCCATTTCATTAGTGTCCAAAATATCTCACAAGAAAAATCATCTGAATTAGTGAAACGCCACCCTGCCTGTCAATAAGCATCTTAGGCAGTCTGGCAAAAAAAAGCACAACATGGTATACTCTCTTGACTAGGCACTCTAATGGCTGAAACCAACATGCTGATGTTTTAAGGTTGTTGGCATGGGCCATGAGCAGTAAGCAATCTAGAATTACATTTTTCAGGCCTGGAAAGAAATATTAGTCTACAAATATTAGACCTATTATAGTTTGTCGCTCAAAATTATAACTGGTTGTTTGAGTGCTAAATGAATAGGGCATCTTCATCGGCCTAGTAGGCTAGACAATGGGAGAAGGTTCTCTAACCCACAAGCAGTAGGCTCATGCAAGAGTTTGCAACCATCTTGAAAACCCCTCAATCCCAGTAAACGTTTTACGTCTGATTCAGCCCGCATTATATTATAGCAAGCTGCTGATAACTTTTTATACCTTTTAATCGTGATGAAATTGAGAAGAGTTATGCAGGCAGTTTTAAATGTGTTGGTGTCAAGTTTATAAACTTTAGTTTACCAGGACAACAGAAAGTTGTCAATCATTTATAATATTTCTTTATGTTGCTACTGCACTGCGATTATTCTACTCAGATGCTTTTTCAATGCTTCAAAGAGGGTCTGTGACTGTTTATCCAGATTTAGTTTACTTTTTATTTGTCACTGAACATTCTCTTACACTTACTGGCAAAACTAGCAAATCAAAAAGGTTGGAGGTCATTGACGCAAACCTTTTCAAAAGGGATGTGTTAAATAATAATAATATATACATTCATCAACAATAAGTGGCGACAGGTGCTGGAAAATAAATGCCATGGCGGTCCTTGATGCCTGCGTAGGGCACATCTACAAATTACTCATATCTATATTGGCCTTATAACAAATGAGAGAAAAACATGCAAAGATTAATGATGAGCTGCTTCTTTCCTGTTGTTCAATATCAAGAGGAAAGAGTTGTGTTTCACTTCGAAAAATCCCTGGAGGAAAGAACTTTTTGCTGACCAATAAATACGTGACCGGGCAGAATGCACCAAACACTGTAACCCTACAGAATGCAAAAATATAGGCCAACACCTACATCATAATGCGAAGGCTTATTATTGCTCAGATGGCTCATAATAAGGATGCTCCATCTTGTCGAATTGTTCATTAGTCTCTTCTATGTTGCAGAGCTTCTAGTCTCAATCAGCAGTGGGTTTGGTTCCCATGGCAACATACAGCGAAACGCAAAACAGATCCACATATAGGCCCCATATGTGCCCTATGAATCTAATCAACAGTTTGCATCCATTTCAGGCGATCTCTTTGTGGGAGACAACCTTCTAAACTATACCAGACTTCTCAGTTCTTAAGCATGTTGACTAGCAAATTCTCTGCAGCAAAATAATATTTCTTGACCCGATTAAAAACCATCAGGGCCAGGCTATTGCATTGGTTGAGTCTGAAATATTTTTCTGCTGGACAATTGAAATGCTTTTTGGGCCATAATCGCATAGCCTTGATATCTACTAAGCTTTAAATATGATTGTTTTTGTTAACATGAACAGTGTTAATTATTATTGACAGTAACATGCACATGGTGCAATTGGTTAAATAATATTGCGTACATTTAAATAAATAAAAGAATAAACGTGATCAGCATACTATGTATGCTCTTTGACAGTGGCATATAATCATATCATAACAGTGAATTAAACCTTCTGTGTGTGTCACATGCTTAAAATATGTTAATGTTATGTAGCCTAATCTAGGACATGCTACTTAAAGTATATTACCGTTTAATATCATGCACTGTTACTTCGGCTGATAGTGTCGCAATAGCTTCCTGAGCCTCGACAGTAGGTGCTCAACCTAACATAACAGATAACTTCTCTCCTGATTTAAACGGAACAAAAAGATGTGGTGGTCTTAAAATTCTTAGTTTAACTCGTTTGCACAGTCTTTTATGACAACGACTACCTTAGCCTTAATCTATAACATAGATAGAGGAGTCCAGTAAATCCAGTAAACGTGGATGTCTCCAGCGATTTTTCACCTGCTGTGTTTTATAAAAACACAATTTTATGTGAAGTCTGAGTTGCTTATACTAATCTCTTCTGAACTTCGCTGGAATGACGTTGGACGTTTTACTATTACAGACGTACAACCATACGGCTACAACATTCAGTGGCATGTCACTTACACAGCTTTGAAAGCTCAATGACATGTTTGCGTGCGGTAGAGTTACCAGCATGTTGTATCGTTTCAAACTAGCAAATGCAAATGTTATGCCATCAAACAATATAGACTACCTCTATCAATACCAATCTGGTAATTCCCTACACGCCTCCAAGACGGTACATCGTTAGCTAACCTTTTATATCCTAGCATTCCCAGACGAAGTTGTTAACGTGGGATGCAGCAAATGGAACTCGTTAGCTAGCTCGTGCGAGTAAAAATAGTTATCCTATTTGGCAACAACCTTCATAGAAAGCCAAGAACACAAGGTAAACATGTAGCCTTTAGTCAGCATTTTGGAAGCATTCTAGCAATTCTTAGCTAGCTGGCTACTTACTTACCTGCCGCATCCAGCTGTACTTGACACTGCGAGCGTAGTCAAGAAAGGTGCAAGGCAATATGGGCCCACGCGGAACTATTCCAAGGAGAGATACACGTTCATGGACTATCTAGTTAAAGCGTCGCAGACATTCTGTGTGTGATTTTCCCCCTCTCGGTAAAGACAGAATTAACTTTTAATCACCGCTAGGCAACTATCTACTATACAGTAAGGCTATTGTGTTGCAAGCAACAAGCTCTTTTTGACAGTTCAGGGGATTGTAAACCAGGATGCACTTGAGGGGCGTTATTATTATTTTGCAAACATGGGGATTGTATTTATTTGCAATCGATTCGTAAGAAGAAATAGTTATAAGTTAAAACATGATTCATGTCAATTGGTTTTCATTTTCCGAAATTGCTCGGTGTAATTGGTCACGTTTAGACAAATATGTAATCACCCCATTTGTACTTGGTATGATCCAAAACTCAGCAGCACATTGAAGGAAAGTCTGCTTGTTGCCTAGGAAACAACTAAGAATCTCCCGGGACAAAAGATGTAGCAGAGCCGGGTGTGAAGCATCCTACGTCATACTTCCGGATTTATATTAACAACAGTTTGATCATCTTACTTACATATTCACAATAAAACATGTATTATTATACAATTATACAATTATACAAAATGTTTTAGTCTATGTGATATTAAGCCTATGAATATGTGTTTGACTGAGTGTTTTTATATGTTTACAGTCCATGTGCCAAGTAATTTTGCTCTTTGCATGATCATGGCTGTGTAAAATACTGTTTTTGTGAGTTTTTGTTTAACTTGGGGACTATGAAGAGGCCCCTGGGATCATGTCTTGTGTCATATGCATACATCTGTTGACCTGTTGATTGGTGAAATGCCAAACGAACCAATATCTAATTTTGTCAGGTTTTATGGGATTTATGATTATTTTGGTCATATGAATTATGCATTTTAGGATGTGCTTTTGTATGCACCTAAAATATTTTCTGGTAAACAAATGTTAAAAAAAACAATTATTCAGATAAATTATGGTAATATATCTTCCTTTAAAGGTTATATCTGTAGTTTGCTCTCATCTTTTTGGAGCTAGCCGAATCAGTTTTGAACAGACATTAAGTAAAATGTGTAACATTTTTGCAATCAGGATATAGCAAAGCATATTCATGGGCATATTCTAATATGCAAAAATGATATATGTAGCCCATTCATGTGAGAATAAATAATCTGAGTAGCCTGACCGACACATTTGTTGTATCATTTCTTTGAACCATCTTTTTTTTACAATCAATCATCAATCCAGTGGGTTTTAACAGGTGTCACAGTTTCTTAAGAGGTACTTGGTTGTCAACAATGAATGTTTTAATAAATACTTAAAGTGAAACATATGTATTCTCTACCACATGTATATTGGACATGTATATAGCATACTTTTACACAATTTTTATCTTTAAGTTATTTAAAAACATGTAAAAAAACAGTGTCCTGTAAGTAGCGATTTGGGCCCTCTATGGATCAGACTTGATTGTTCAGCACATCAAACAGATGCTCGATTGGATTGAGATCTGGGGTATTTGGAGGCCAAGTCAACACCTTGAACTAATTGTTGTGTTTCTCAAACCATTTCTGAATCATTTTTGCTTTGGGGCAGGGCACATTATCCTGTTGAAAGAGGCGAATGCCATCAGGTAACATTGTTTCCATGAAAGGGTGTACATGATCTGCAACAATGCTTAGGTAGGTGGTACGTGTCACATTAACACCTCAACATGAATGGCAGGACCCAAGGTTACCCAGCAGAACACATTGCCCAAGGCATCACACTGCCTCCGCCGGCTTGCCTTCTTCCCATAGTGCATCCTGGTGCCATGTGTTCTCCATGTACGCACCCGGCCGTCCACGTGATGTAAAAGAAAACGTTATTCATCAGACCAGGCCATGTTCTATTTCTTCGTGGTCCAGTTCTGATGCTCACATGTACATTGTTGGTGCTTTTGGCAGTGGACAGGTGTCAGCATGGGCACCCTGACTGGTCTGTGGCTAGTCAGCCTCATACGCAACAAACTGTGGAGAAATGTGTGTAATGACACCATTCCATCAGAACCAGCATTAACCTTTTCAGCAATTTGAGTTACGGTTGCTTGTCTGTCGGATCAGACCACATGGGCCAGCCTTCACTCCCCACGTGCATCAATGAGCCTTGGTCGCCCATGACCCTGTTTCCGGGTTAACCACTTTCTCTTCCTTGGACTCCTTTTGATTGGTACTGACCACTGCAGACCAGGAACACCCCACAAGAGCTGAAGTTTTGGAGACCATCTGAACCAGTCGTCCAGCCATAAAAATGTAGCCCTTGTCAAAGTAGCTCAGATCCTTAAGCTTGCCCATTTTTCCAGCTTCAACTATGAGGACAAGATGTTCACTTGCGGGCTAATATATCCCACCCACTGACAGGTGACACGATGATGAGATTATCTGTTATTTACCTTTCAGTGGTCATAATATTAAGTCCAAATGTGATTGGGCAAGTGTGTCTTAATTCGTACTGCTACTGTACTGTTTTTGTACATATTATTTTCTCCACAATTTCATGGCATCCGATTTGCGATTAAGGCCCTGCCTCCTCTCTACAACTCGTAGTGGAGTGAAGACAGTCGATGTTGAAACATGTGTGCTTCAGAACACATACAATTATGTTTTGGTTCTTATTACACTGCTTGCTCAACCAAGAATTCTAGACTTTAATCCTTTGGTTCTGAGTTTCTAGAGCGTAATGAAAGAAGGCAAGCATTCATTTAATAATCCCCCAAAACCTGTGCAGGACCCCTGGGTTACACTCAAGCAGGATTCAAACCCTTGCAATTATGCAGCTAAATGTAAGGTAGTGGATTTTCTTTCTACGATTTAGCGGCCACAGGAGATTATATTCAAATGGTTTGTTAAAATAGTTGAAAAGAGTTTGAAGCACACAAGTACCCTGTCATCACTGAGCCTGGGAGCCTCTGTTCACTGTGTGCTCTTGCAGCCACAGTATGATGATGACCCCTTTGGCCTAACTGTGTTGAAATCCCTAATGGACAACTCTGTCACTTCTCTAGTGTAGCACTTCTTTCAAAAACAATCATCATATTCCTAAAGCTCTGATTCTCTGTAAGCACACCCAGTTGTAATGATATTTGCATTTTGCATCCATTTGTCACACAAATTGTTCTGCCTTTTGCAGAAGTCTGGGAGGACCATGTCCCGAATATTCCAGAAATTAGAAGCGCATTTGATTTGGCTCCTCTGAGTTCTGCCCACTCCAAGCATTGCCTATTAAGTGAATGAACAATAAGATAACTAACACATCTGAGAATGCTAGGCTAATCCACGAACAGACAAAAAAAATACATTGACTCATCTTCTGGGATTATCAATGTCAGGCTATACCTCTGTATTAATGACAGTGGTAAGAAAACATTTATATTGGCCAAATATTATTTACATGGACAATTATATGGTATGAAACAAATCATGACAATATCTTTCTTTCAAATCTCAAATCTCCTATTCAAATTAAAAACTATACTAATGGTACCTAAATGTACATTATGTAAGCAGAAATTGTTTTGAGGAAAATGTTTATTGTTTTTTTTGGTAGAAGTATGAATGTTTAAGTAAAGTGGGTGTACAGGACGACATATATACATTTAATGGTTTTCTGATATTTTTGGTAACTCAATGCTGTTGCTAGCATTTCCTGATCCTATTGATTGCCTCTCAACTTGAGTTCGGGAAATACTGATGTGGTCTTTGTAAGGCTGCAGTCAATAATTAACCAATAATTATCACGTAAAGATACATTCTGGGATTTCACAATCTAGTTGTAAAATGGAAGTGTTGAGTCAAGATTCTCTGAAAATTGTGTACAACAAAACCACTTGCTTCTGAACTAAGTTTAACTATAACATTATAGTAAGTCTACTTAGGTTATGCCCCTATAAACAACATTGTACACATCCAGGCCAAAATGGGAGGGTTCAAATAATAGTTTGTAAAAGTCCTGGACTGCATTTTAAGTATTTTATGGCTTAATAACTGAACCGTAAAGAACCCCCAAAATGTCTTACATGGGAAACCTAAAAATATTGCAGTATTTTAAACTGTCAGATCCTGTCTGGGGGCCAGGTTTCTCTATGTGCCACCTGCGTTGTTCTCCCAACCAGTTGGCCCCAATTGTGGAGAATATTTAAGTTTGTTAGTGTTAGCTTGTCTTGCCTTTTGCTGGTTTGCTTAGTTTAGTTGAAGTGTAAACTGTTAAAAAGAAAACCATTAAAAGGCTGTTTCTGATTACTTGCTTTGTGCATTGTTTCGTGCCTCACTGGAACCATAACAAATAGAATAGAATAAATATACAATCATTATTATCTTACTTCTGGTCAGGAATGCAGCTGTAAAGTGTCAGCCCACAGATAACAATAAAAGCACAAGTTTCTTTCCCTGAGTTGTCAATACTGTACTTCCTGTGTACAGTACAGGAAATAAGTCTCTGATAATAACATATTTAAGAACATCCTCCTCACGTCACAAATACCCCTTGACCGCCACTATGCAAACATAATACGAGATATCCTTTTTGCAGGATGATATGCATTCATCACACCCATTTCCATGTTGATCATTGCAATTTCAGTTTGAAGTATAACATTGAACTGAAGTACACAAGACAACCTGCAATAACTGTTCAATGCTGTATTTCTCATTGTCTGCCATAAACATCAATCGCAGACAAAACCTCAGTATTTTTATACTGACAGGGCCTTGACTAGTAATGATTACAGAAAATACCTAGTCATGCTAATCCCCAGGGTCTAGCAATTGATTTCACTGCAGAGGAGGCTTGAGTCTATAGTTATAGAAATACTCCCCTGCCCTATATCTGTTCAAGCGTTAAATAAAGATTTTTGTTCCCAGTTTTGTTCATTTAAACATTGCTTATTCATGGAATTAAAAAGAACATTACATGTAGCCCATATAATGGAATGTCAAGTAACACATTAACATCATTTGGTTATTTATAACTGAAAAAGGGAAATGATTTGTGCTCTTCAATATGTATTCCTGATTTTCATTGTACTCCTCAAAGGGATAATTCCTGTGTAAATTGTAGGTCCTATTTGAATACTTCCTTCAACGTTTCCTAGCAAGCACAGGGATCAATAATAACTGGAAGGAAAGGCGAACGCAAGGGAACCATCCAATCCATCCGGTTCACTTCTATGACTACTTCAAAGGAACATTTTTAACCAATTCAAACCGGCCCTAACCGCAGGATTGTAGTAAATGCCATTGAAGGAAGGATATAGACTTGGTATTAATCCATCCACCTACACAAAGCAGTGGACATGAAGATTAGCCCTCCAGTACAGGGTGTACATGAAGGTAGATCAATATGTTTTTCAAAAGACCTATAGGACACATTCAGGTTGTCCCTCATTGTTTCAGTTTGTGTTCTGTTTTAGAATGTCCCAAATTACTTTTCTAAGGCTTATGGAGTATGGATGGTACACAAGAAAATCGCCCTGGTCTCAGAATTTATTGACTATGGAGAATCATTAAAATACTTCCTCCTCACATGCATATTGCACTCATTAATGCCAGACCACTATGCAGAGCACTCTCGTCCAGGGCAACATCGATCCTGGAGATCTATGAAACACAAAACATCAACCCGCGATTGGCAAAGCTTTTAACCCAAATGCTTAATGCAATGCCAGTTTAATGGAAAGAGTTTATGGGGGCAACGCAGGGTACAAGTGAGAGGTGTCAGTGTGTACGTGTCTGGGCGTGTGCTTACATGTGTGTTTTTTTCTGTGTGTGTGGTGTGTGTGTTGGTGGGTTTTTTGGGCATCTATCCCCTGTCAGTCAATTTGATTGATTGAGCTTTGCACACCTGGGTTTTCCGTCTAGTTTCCTGGTTTAGGCGTTCATTTGCATTCTCCTAATCACTATGCCAAAGTCATGATGGATTGGCAGTTTTCCTTTTCATTCCAGTGGTCCTTTGATCACCATCATTCTTTACAATCCGGCTGTTGTCCTAAATTACACCTATGGTTTATGTAGGCTTTGCTCAAAGGGAGTGTACAGTGTTGGTCTGAAGTAGGACGCCATTTAGGACGGAAGAGTTTGTAATGGTCGTAGCTCAATCAATCAAATGTAATTTATTTTATAAAGCCCTTTTTACACAAGCAGTTGTCACAAAGTGCTTTTACAGATACTCAGCCTGAGACCTCAAAGAGCAAGCAATGACGGAATTGATGCACATTGGCTAGAGAAAACTCCCTAGTAGTTTGGAACTAGAAGAAGCCTAGAGAGGAACCAGCCTCTGAGGGGTGTCCAGTTTAGAAGTGGTAGAAGTGGTGAGAAACAAGCCGGGCAACAGATCATGAAGCAAGAAGGCATAGTAGCTAGGGCATCAGATTTGTGTCCAAAAGTCCATGTTTTTTATGCCTTTTTTAACAATGCCAGGTAGTTCTGTAGTACTGTTTTCAATGTTTTCTTTCATTTAGGACCTGATCAACATGACTGGCAAGCCCCCAAAAAATTAAAGCCATTGAGCCAATATGCTAATAAGCTTTTTTGTGTATGCACCTGTTCATCCGTGTGTCTCTCTGACTGTGTGTGTGATGAGTCCTGACATTTACAAGATGCTACCTTGGCAAATTGACAGGTTTATTTAGAGGTAGACACTCTCCCTCCCCCAAAATGTCAGTGAAAAGTAATAACGTGCTAACGTCAATGAAGTCTCTATTGGTTTTGTTGCAGGGTCATTAGTGAAGCCTGTGAGCCGTGGTCACTCAGCATAGCAACCTGATGCTGCATGAAATGTCAGAATACACTTGCCTGAAGCAAGGTATGAATGGTGCTCCACTCCCTATATGGTGCAGTAATTTTCACCTGAGCCCAATCACCTTATATACAAGGGAGGAATTAGTAAAGGGTGCAATTTGGGACGGACCCTAAGTTATTGTTAAGGACTTCAAACCCTTTGTGCCTAATTTTAATCTACAGTGTAGTTGATGAGATGATTTCCGTTTACAATGCAAATGGTTTTCACTGTGCAAATTAAACATATTCAATATTTAGTGGCAACTTCTGACTGTGCAAAACAATAAGAAAAAACGAAACAAACATTCATCATTGTTTAACAGATTTGCGTTTGACGCAAGCGAAGCGACAAAAGAAAAGAGCATGAAAGCTTATAGCTCTGGTCAACCTCTGCAAGGCCCCACTAGAGTCATCTGGGATAGCTTAATTGAAAGCTTTTCTTTGCACCTTTAATACACGGTTCTGTTTCCAGCTAAAAGTTGTTTAGTATCTCTTTACTTGATGCTGAGGACATTATCCTTGTTACATTGGCCAATTTGTATTTTAATAAAATTTTTATGCGAAGCGGGGTATCCGTTAAAGTGCAATAGTAAATGACCGCAGAGAAAAAAAATCTATAGGAGTTATTGAATTTCCTTTTCATCCCCAAAGGGGAACCATCCTCACAGGGGAACATAATTCACGTTATTAATCTACTCAATGTTCAGATGGAAAGCTCAGAAGGTTCAGATGAGGACACTTGTCACCGAAATCGGATGCATTAGAAGTTCTGTGCAAGGGTGTGACCGTTCTTCAAAACCTCACTATTCCGGCACCGTCTGCTCCGTCTGTTCCAAATACCAGCCTATTCCCCGTGAAGTGACCTACTTGTAGCTAGGGCCTATGGGGGTTGGTCGAAAGTGGCGCATTACACAGGATGTCGGCTGGGATGTAACCCAAGGCTGTGAACCCTGCTTAGGAGTCTCCACTTGGTCCTTGGGATTTAGCTTCCTTTGAAATATTCAATAAAGCACTAGGATCAGAGAGAATTCAGCTAATTACGATATGTCAACGTCACGCTGGCTCCAGTCAACCCGCCCGGTAGCCAGGCAGCACACTATGATGTAGTACGTTCATATAGCAAATTCTGACTGGAGACGTGAATTTTTGTGAATGACAAATAAATGGATAACTGTATGAGCTGGAGCGTAATGAGTGAGACTGCCTAAGTGTGTATGTCCGCTCGTGCGCGTGCCAGTGCATGTGAGTATGCTTTAGATAAAAATTGTTTATCTGTGTGTGTCTGAGTAGATGACTACTCACACACCCGGCCCTGTCGGAGAGACAATAATAACGTGTCTCAAGGCACTCCATCAGTTTGAAATATTGATGCAGCTTCTGCTACAAGGTTGCTGCAATAGGTTACAAGGACAGTTACCGTAAAGGAATGAGAGAGGCAGAAACAGGACGCCGGAAAGGACTATGTGCAAAAAATAGCAATGTGCGGCTGATGGCCTTGTGTTCAGTGCATTAGATCGAATCCTATTGGACCTGCAAGGTGAAAGGTGTCGGTCTGTCCTTGAACAAGACTGTTACCCCTTAAGTCGCTTTGGATAAAAGTAGATCGCTAAAACGTAAATTAGACAGCTTACATCTTTAGCTTGATGTGCATTCCTTGAATAATCTGTTCGTATTGATCATTATGTAATTATTTATTTACCCTTCTCCGTACATACATTTAAATACACCTGTTTTAACACATGATGTCACATTTACGTAAAATGCGCAATTACACAACTATTTTTTGCCTCATTATTTATTTTGTCACACAGCAGTCAAATTTGCATGACCCTTAAATTATGAAAATGTGTCTAGCATGTTTTTTGAATTGCTTTAAAACACTAATTTTCAAAGTCATGTAGGCATATTAGTCATACTTACATTACCTCAATTATTCAAGGTCAACAGTTCAATATGTCTATTACAGTCACTTCCATGAAAATACAATACACCACTCAAGAGTGGGATATTAGCTACAAACTAAATATACCAATTAGTGGTCAACATTGACTCACCATTGTGGTAATAAGCAACTGATTTGCAGCGGACAACTAACTTGGCTCCGTTTGGCTGACATTTAAATTCACACCCTTGAGCCACACCTTCCTAGCTGTTTACAGCATATATGCCACGGGTACAGTAGCCTATGGCGAATGGAGTCTGTATTCAATAGATACAGCAGCAATGATGCATATTTAAGTGCAATCGATCAAAAGTGAAAAAGAAGGTATGTTTCCGTGGGTTTTTGTTGTGTTTTCCTGTCTCTCTAGCCAACCACACAACTGAGGGCATAATAGTGGGCGTCAGGTCAGTGTAATAGATGAGCCAGGGGCGAATCCGCCCACACGCGACTCCAATGCACAAGCCCTAGCGAACCTGCCAGTCACAAGCAGTATTTGAATGTGTTGGCCATTTCAAGTACAATAATTTTACAACATGGACTGTGATATATGTATTTCTCTGTATGTATTGAATGCTTCATTAAATTGTTTGTACTGTACTAAAATCATAATAAATTATTGTTCTTCAGTTAACAAATGTTCCTGGTTTATTTTTCATGCAAAATTGGCTTAGATAAATGAGTTCCCAAAATATCCAGAAGATAGCTAAGATAAACACTTCCTCCATCTTGTGGAGTAATGTGGTAATTTCTAGAATCTTATCGCAAAATGAATGATGATGCTTATATATTAAAACAATCGCACGTCGACGATTGATGCTTTTGTCAAAATGTACAAAGTAAAGAGTTAACCAATCCAATCCGGCCCTTACCGCATGATTGTAGTAAATGTCATTGGCGGAAAGATATAGACTTGGTTTTCATCCATCTAACAACACAAAGCAGTGTACATGAACATAGGCTCTCCAGTACAGGGACACAATGGTTGATCAATTAAGCATGTAAACCAGTGGTTGAAGTATTGGTCCACATCTCTTTGAGGAGACATGATAAAGAATGAATCTTCTCGTCCTCGATCATCAGCTCTTCCGCTGAAATCACTTACACAGCCTGCCATTGGCATAAATGTGTTTTTTTCTTTGCCATTGAATAAAGTCTCTTTTGAGTACTGTTTCGGTAATTTTATGTTGCCTTGCAATGTTGCCTTGGGCTAGGTTGTCATTGCAAATGAGAATTGGTTCTCAATCGTCTTATTTGGTATAATAAATGTCAAATAGTGAGAATTGAACCTAAACAAACAAGAAGAATCTACTACAGAAAAACAGCAAACTGTAAAGGGAAAATCAATACACAGCATCCAAAGGGAATGTTTTTTCATCTACACAATTTCTTTATGATCCATGCAGATAGTGAAAACTTGTGTAGGAGATTAAGGCACATGAACATGCACACACAAGTTATTGTGCTTTGGCAAGTACACACACACATATATATATATATATGTATTTATTATTATAGCCACCTTCTTATCTCCTCTTACAGTTCTAGCACTACGGAGACATGACAGATATCAAAATGTATGTCTCGTTTCAGATTGTGTTGCTATTATTTTGGAAATATTCACGTTTTTGTGGCAAAAACATAGCCAAGCTGAACGCCGGTTACCTAGCAACATTTTCAGAGTGGTGCCCCACCGTTACGTTAACTCTAGTTTGGCTTGAGGACCTCTGTCAGAGGCGATGTCTGAGGAGAAACCATGTGTACATGCTCAACCAAAAGGTGGGGTGTGCGGGTGTGGTAACGGTGTTTTGGGTTATGGTAGGCTACACCAGAAGTGCTGACGGAGGAAGGCCAGTGTGCGAGAGACTCCCGGGGGGCAGGTGAGACGGAGTGGAGTGGGCCCATTGAAACACTTCAGAGGGGACGGCGTCGAGAACAAACCGGCGGTTGCGTGGTCCGGTTCCAGGGGTCTGTCTGCTGCTGTGGCGCTCTGGGGACGCCGGCCAGGAGGCAGGTGGGAGGCAGGATGGGTTTGGGTGGTGCGGCCCCCTCCTCATGAGCGTGCACGCGTGAGAGCGCGGGACCCTGGCCAATAAAAGAGATGGAAATAACACCTACCAAATAAAAGTGCAAGCTGTGCCTGACGGGAGCTGTCTGGAGGTCAGACATCTTCTTGTGGTCTGTTCCCTCCAGCCAACGGCACAATTCCTCCAGCACCAGTTTCACCGCGAGCAGCTCCTTGTTACCCACGTCGTAATTGTTTTTCCGCTGAGGTTTTCTTCCGGGAAACGTTTCTTGTCCTGGGGGGTCCGTTGTGACAGGACGTCTTCCACCGCTCTGTGGGAGGCGTCCACTACAACCCCAGATTGGAGTGAGGGATCCAGCTGGGAGGATTAGATGCAGACACAAAACGTCTCTTCAGCGCTTGAACGGCCGTCTCCTCCTCCAGGGGGCCACTTGGCTGTTGGGGTCGTGGAGGTGAGGGTTGTGAGCTGGACAGCAACCTGGCTGTAGTTCCTAATTAAGCGCCGGAACAAATGGGCAAATCCATGGAAGTGCTGGTACTGCTTCAGGTTGCTACCGCCGCCACCATAGCCAGGACACCATCTCCATCTGGCCCTTGGAGATGATGTGGCCCATGAAGAAGACTGTAGTTACGTGAAATTCCTACTTATCCACTTTCACAAAAAGCCGGTAATGGAGAAGACGTTCGAGCACCAGGCAGAAGTGCTATGTGTGTTCTTGGAGGGAGCGGGAGAATATGAAAATGTCGTTGAGGTAGACAAAAACAAACCTGTTCAGCATATCCCTGAGGACGTCGTTGACTAGAGCCTGAAACACTGCTGGCGCGTGAGAGAGGCCAAAATGAACCACCAGGTATTTGAAGAGCCCCAGTGGGGTGTTGAATAAGATTTTACACTAGTTTCCTTCACGGATGTGCACGAGATGGTAAAGGCTGCAGCTCAAAAACGAGGGGGCTCTGTAGGAGAAACAGCCTGCAGCAGCTCTGCTCGCCTGAGAAGCGTTTCGGGGCTGTGACAGGAGGCTCTCGGTGGCAACTCCAGATGCGGCTTTTGGCTGGGAGGTCGGGTGTGGTTGGGGCCAATGGTTGTCCAGGGTTGCCAGTGTCCCGGAGAGCGAGGTCGAAAGGGTGGGCAGGATCTCCTCACGCCATGCCAGAATGACGCACTGGTAGCCGAGGGCCTGGCCAACGGGCGTAACGAGTCAGTCAGGCGGGGGTCAGGCAAACAAAAAACAGGAGGAAAAGCAAGAATGCAGGGAAAGCCGGACGGGGTGAAAAAACACACTGGAGGGAGCGTCTGACGGGAGGAAAACGAGGAAAACAGAAGACCTGGCACAGACTAGCCCGGAGCCTTGACACCACCGGTGAGACTGCTCTCTCAAACCTTCAGTTCTATATCACTCGCTGAGTTCCACGATGTGCCCCACAAGGTTATTGGAGCAGGGAAAACAACTTGATGTTTTAAACCTGCCGTTAGGAGTTTTTCTGCTTTATCTGTGTTAACCGGTACACAGCTGGAGTGACTGCAAGCACACATTTCCCCCAGAAATGTTACATTTTCTAGTGTTTTGAATACTGCTTGATCTGCAGGGGGCGATATCGCTCTTCCCTATTTAGTCACTGCACCATTATCCCACACTGTCTGAGCTGTGAGAAACAGTTGATGGAAATAAGCATTGAGGTATACATTATTCCAAAATGTAAAAGGACAGAGTGCTGGGCCTCAGTGAGTATCAGTACGCCTGGCTATAAATTCCACAAATATCAGGAGATATTTTGGGGGTTATTTAATGCTATCCCTTCATAAGAAACTACTAATTTGGTGGTGCTGTTTGAGACTCAATCATATGTCCAAAATGTCCTATAAGAAACTAGATTGAGATGATTTAGAGGGCCATACAAGTAAAAGATAATAGGCAATGTGGCCTGTTGTTCGATGGGATTTTCATTCCACAGCTGTGCTTAGTTCCCTTTTTCTATACACATCTACATAAACTTGAGTGTTTTCTTCATTTTGTCAGTTACCCATACAATTCTTGCAGGCTATAAATAGCACTGGAAAATAGCGTACCTGAAAATACTCACACATACACAGAGAAACACAATATGGTTAGTATATTGCAAAAAGGAAAGGCTGTTAGTGTAAAAACAGATTATTTATTAACAATGACAGCATATATTGAGTGGCTCAAGGAAAAACCTTGGTGATACAGTAATTTATTTTTAGGTCTCTCAAAAAATAAATTACATGACCTCTATCTGTATAGGAAGTACAACAATTTGAAGAAAATCCAAAAAGCAATGTGTCAAAGTATTAGCCCTCTTAGAAATGTGACATTCAATAACATAGCCTTATTTAAATGTGTTACATTAAAGAGAGAAATGGTTGCATACTGGTTGTCACCACAAGCCAATTAAACAATCACAAGTCTAATCTTAGTCATTTAATGATTTCCTTCTATGGCAGTTAATTTACAAGAACTAAATAGGAGTTTTTAGTTAAACATTTTTCCCTATGAAAATACCCAAGCAAAGAAATGCTCTTTGTTTGTTTCCTGGGCTGGTATAGCAGACCGACGGAGGAAGTAAAAATATTTTTTTAGGGGAAAATTATTCGGGTGAAGCAGAATCTACTGAGCATGAATACATCAACCATAATAGACTATTCAGGAAGTTCTCCCATTCAAATAACATCTTTCCCCAATTCCATTTAAAAGATGCATTTTCCACTTTGAATGGTGGAAACCTACAACTGGCAAGTATAACATAAATGCACTGTAAAACAGTCTGGATCAGAGTATCTACTGAAGGACAAAAACAGGCTGCTAAATGACCAAAAAACTGTAAATATAACAAAGGAAACACTTTTTTTTACCCGAGTCTCTCCGGCAAGCAGATTTATACACTTGTGAAGTACTAAAAAAGCATTAAAGAACATTTAGCTAAAAAGTAACTTTTCAAACCTGTTACATACACAAATCCATACACACACACACACACACACATATAGCTACATGCGCACACACAGATTAATATGACTCCCTTGGGGCCTAGAACCAGGAGGACAAAGAAAAACAGGATTTGATTTTCTGTGTAGTGAAGGAAAACTAAAACAGAAGGTGCTTGACAGCTTCCTTCACTCAAACCCGAGGGGAGTGTTTTCGCTAGATAGTCATCGGCTGTATTTATTCAGGTTGATGGTTCATCCTCATTTAAATGATAAGGGACGTGTTGCTATGCTGTCTTGATCCTTTTACTATGTGCCAGTCAGGATTTAAGGTCACGCTCTATGGGACACAAACAGCATTGGTATATTAGGATTCATAAAAGTCGGGCACGTGCATATTTGTTGCCACTCAAGGGAGGAACGCTCTTTAGCTCCCACCTCAAAGCGAAGCCTCTGAGATAAGTTCATAAGTATTTGTCTACTGTCCATCTGCTCAAATAGACATCCATAGTGAATTGCTGCCTCTGCAGAGATACGTTGCACACGCTGTATGGACAGACATGCATGCACACATGCACTCCCAAATGCACACACACACACTTGCACATGCCTGCACACACATACACACACACACACTTGCACATGCCTGTACACACATACACACACACACACACACTTGCACATGCCTGCAAACACACATATTCACAGACACACACACACATGCATATGTATTAACAACTGGGATTAAAGGAACACGTCCATCCACCAAAGAAAAAATAATGGCAGCCCTTATTGCCAAATAGATGAAACCATATAAAACAGCATTAGGTATAACAAATTGTGCTTTTTGTAGCAGTTATTCTTATAGATGAGGATGGCAGGGTGCTAGCTTTGTTTTGGGACAGATCTCTGTTTTTTCAGTGAAAAAGCCATCTGTTCCACGTTAAGTCATATCCGTGTTAACTTCCCTGGTGCAAACTGTTTCCCCCGGAGGCTCCATTTATTTGTTTCATAGCGTTGGCTTCGAGACGAGCGAAAGGCATCAACTTAGCACCGACCTATTGGCACGGCGGACAGAGATTCATAGGAAACACTTCCTTTTCTGTCTTCTGCAGAGGTGTGTGTAACTTTTACATTAAAGGTGCATTTGGAATAAACACAAAACATTTTCTTGATTTTATGCTTTATTACATAGGAAAGTGGTAAAATAGCCTTGGCCAAAAAAGGCAGTAGTTCGGATTCAAACTCATATAGCAGCAGCCTAAACGGCCAAACACATAAATGAAGTATACAAATCTTTACGAGATAATTACATACATGTAATTTAGCAAACATTGTTATCCACAGTGACTTACAGTTGTGCATACATTTTCAGACTGCTTCTCCACTGAAAATGTCTCCAGGCCTTGAAGTATCTGAACATCATTGATGTGCAACGGCATTAAAAACAACCAGGAACATACTAAGAAAGAAAACTAGCAAGACTATTGGCTTTACAATCGAGGTTAGTTCTCTGCTGACGAAGATGCTATAACTAAGACAGGAGATTCATGTAGCCATGGATAAGACGAATACGGCATCTTCTGTCAAGCAATCTCTTTCGACCATCTCCATCATGGTCCATAATGAACCCTGTTAATTAACATCCCCGCCAAAGAAGAAAAAGAAAATGGTTGACAATGGAGGAAGATAATCGAATTAGCCGTCTCAGAAACAGACTTGCAGGAAACAATTATGGATCTCTTATCCTAACTAAATGGACTAAGTGAGCTAGGGCCCTTCATTCATTCTATTTCAGTCTGCCGCTAATATGTGATTACACGCTACTGCTAACCTCTTTCAAAGAAACACAAAGGTATTGGAAGTGTGTCAGTGATTGTGGCTAATGCTGTATAAAAAATATAGATTTTAAACATGTTGAGGCATTTCCCAGAGATAGTGCTGCATAAAGACATTTCCCCAAATCGTTCTGTATTATGATTCCATTTATAAATAACTATAGATCATAATCATTTTTCTTTTTTTTTTATCATGGAGGTAATTGAGATTATTCTCTCCAGCAGGATGTAATAATGTTGGTCTGTCAATTTTAGAAATAAGTGTTTATGAGTCCGTGGAAGAAT
>JACXGK010000156.1:134030-148053 GCA_016801125.1 Novumbra hubbsi | reverse complement strand
ATCATCCATATCCAGTTCATCTGTCTTCCCTACCAGTGACCCGGGTTGTGATGTCTGACTCCTCCCCTATCATCCATATCCAGTTCATCTGTCTTCCCTACCAGTGACCCGGGTTGTGATGTCTGACTCCTCCCCTATCATCCATATCCAGTTCATCTGTCTTCCCTACCAGTGACCCGGGTTGTGGTGTCTGACTGCTAACAACCTATTAGCCTTAACCAGCCTCCTGGGGATAGCAATTTAAGCTGTTAGGAAATAGTTTCTATTGACCCGATAGTAAGAGTCTGTGTACAAAGAAAAGAGATTCTCAGACTGTACAACAGTATCTGCAGTTGAGAGACACATTTAACACAAAATAATATCCAGGCTGTAGTTTGCTGCTGTGTGGACTTAAATCTCAGAGAGTTTGTGATTCTCACAGGAATCTTCTTTTTGCAATTGTCCGCCCACTCTTTGTTCTCTCCTCTCTTGCACTCCGTTCACCCCAACTGCTTGGCTCCTCAGGGCCTCTGCTCTCCAGGAAAAATCTCAACAACCC
Source organism: Novumbra hubbsi (assembly GCA_016801125.1). NCBI lineage: Eukaryota > Metazoa > Chordata > Actinopteri > Esociformes > Umbridae > Novumbra > Novumbra hubbsi. Next base: position 147,515 of record JACXGK010000156.1, on the reverse strand, counting down.
AGAGCCTTCCCACTGGGCACAGTGCATTGTGTTTTGCACTGTGAATTGCATAACAAGTGACTGCGTGGTTTGTACTGTAGCCTCAGTCTCACTACTGAAACCAACTAAACGAATTGCTTCTAACATGTTAACTAGTGGACTCTGATACGACTCTCATCAGTGAAGGGAGACAACTTCATTACACTCATTAGACAAAACATTGAAGTCATTCTTGTTAAAAAAAAGGTTTCCAATGTACTTTCTTGGACTTCTGTTAAAGGTGTGAGTAACAGTGTTTTTGTATTCTTTTGTTGGGGGTTCAGAGGGTGAGGTAATTCTGTTGGACAGGTCTAAGAATTGTGGTAGACAGCATCATTCAGTCCAGTATGACTCATACCATGCAGTGTTTAAAAGATGCTTCTGAGAAAACCCCAGGCCAACATTTTGTAAATAGATAAAGACTGCCAGACTTTCAGTCGGACGATTAGTGTGTTCAACTAGGGCTCCACCTATTTACAAGGAATGTTGTGGCTTTGTTTGGGACACAGAACATCGCTCGCATAAGAGATGGCCAGCTAAAAAACAGATAATAATAATAATAATAATGGCTGATTATTTAGGATAAACAAACAGCACACTTAATTCCCTCTCTTCAAGACCTTCTACTTCACAACACTTTCAGACACTTTAAAGAGAGAAAAAGAGGACTTTAGACAAGCCTGAGAGTGCTGATGCTGACTATTTAAGAACAAAGAGCTCCGACAGAGACCGAGAGACAGGGAGGATCGACGGGGGAAAACAGACATGTCTCTTACCGTTGGGTAACGCTGTCCCCTGGGGCAGGAAGATGAGGACGAGGAAGGTGAGGAGAAGAGTGCTGGGGTTCCTGTGAGAGCGGTGGGTGTCGGTGTGAGGAAGTGTGCGGCTCCCCCTGAGGGTTGTGCCCAGCTGCAGTCCCTCTCCCACAGAAAGCATGCTGCAGTCTAGAGCTCTGTTTACTTTCTGAGCTCAGCTGGTTTGACATCCCAGTCTCTCCTTCTCCCTCCCCTCTGTTGATTTCTCCTTCTACCTCCTCTCTCTTTCCCTCCCTTTCTTTGTTTCTCTGACATATCTCGTTTTCCCCATTCCCCCCCCCCAAACCCTCCCTCTCTCTCTCTTTTTCTCTCGCTCTCTCTCTCTACCTCCCCCTTTCTCTATCATTCCCTCTTTCCCTCCCTCCATTTGGCTTCAGGTTACAACCCATACTGGTAAGGAGCCTGAGGGGCTTCCAACCTCCCCACTCCTCTCTTAATGTACGTCACTGCACTTGAATGAAACCAAGCTCATATTGAGCAGAGCCGTGGTTCACTTACAGTAATCGCTAGAAAAACAGATGTGCAATCTTGTCCAGTTTGACCAAGTGAGTCAGATTCTTAACTCATGATGGCGTCTGTTCCAGCAGTGGCAGAGTCATTAACATCATATCTGTGTTAAAGTAGACAGTTTCTGGAAACTTTATTAACCGATCCCTCTTGTTGAGCTGTGTTCAGATCTATCGGAAGGAAACAGCTAATGACAAATAACATCTGAAGGAATTATCCAATTCAATTGGAAGTCCAACCAAGTTGACTACATTGCAATGTTGGAAGCATTTAATGGAACATTAAAACATCTATTCAGCACATTTCCTTTTTTTTTCTTACGTATATTTACCAGCATAAAACCAATGTGACCTTTAAAAACGTTTTCGTTTAAAAAAATATATATTTGAAACAAAACTACATCTCAGTTCAACATTAAAGAGTCAGGAACGAACGTGAACAATGTAACCAAAGATCACTTGTCGGTTTCTACATATAATTAAGATGTTTGTGGGGCAGGCAGGATGGGGTCAATTCGGATTGAAGAGGAATTGGAACTTGAATTGAGGTACAGTTGGAGATCAAGGAAAGCAGGCTGTTTGTTACTGCAGCTATGCTGAGTTCAATCAAGGGCCAAATATGCACTAGATTTTGTCATCTGCATGACGGTGGATGAGGATGTCAGCACTAATGTAAATGAATAGGGGGCCACCCAGGAATGCAGCACTGAGGAACTGCCATTGAAACCAGGGGTTTCCCTTCAGATTGTACACAGTATACATAGTAAGAGTGATCATTTCCTGCTGAACCTTTCCTGCTTGGTAATGCATCACAAGAGTCTTGAGCCAACAACCACAATGAGGAGAGAATGGCAAATAGACAGATCAAATAGTTTCAAGTAAAATAAAGATTGATATCAACTTCAAAACAAAGAACCGAACGTAGAATGTAAGCACATGCTCAGGATTTTGTTGAATATACTGTGCGTGCATGAAATGCCTGATGTCAGAAGGTCTGCAGGTTTTCACTCTCACCTTGTGCTTGATCGGATAACAAGGTCACTAATTAGTTAAGATGTCACCTGGTTCTATTTGGTCTCAGTTGGGCATCAAGAAAGGAAAACCAGCATTTAGATCCTCTGCGGAACCAGTTTGACACCACTGGTTTTTGACATGTGACTGGGGTCTTTGACTAGTACTAGAAGTCAAAGACCCCAGTCACAGTCACATGTCCCAGTTGAGGACCTTTCTCTGACACTGACTGTTGTAGACATCTTGGATGGCAGGGAGCTTCTGTATCAGTTTGGAAACCTATGGAATCTTTCTATCAAGCAGCTCTGCCCTTGTGACGGTTCTTTGAAAGCAGGATTCGTTGAGCCGAGATAGAGGTAGACATCCTTTATATTGATTATGGAAGTGTGAACTATTTAACTAAACTCAAGCAAAAACAACAAAAAGGAGAGCAAAACCATAACTGAGGAATCGCAACACAGGCTAACACCAACAAAGAAAAACACAGTAAACAAACAAAATGGAAGAACTTAAATACACCCCCAAATCAGAGACAACCATTCACAGGTGCCCCTGTTTGGGGAGAACAATCCAGAAAGTGTCAGGTCCTGACATAAAGAAGGCCAGAGGCCCCCAGCCAGGACCTGACAGTCCTATGTTACTGGTGCAAACTTTAGTACACGTTCTTACACTTGGCTGGGACACCCTGTTTCTTTATAGTTTTCTCTTTCCATCCATTTTGCACATGTAAATATTCCTCAAATTGTAGTCAAACAAACTTGGCTTATCAGAAATGTATGTTAAGGCCACTGTTTCAATACATACTGAAATAAATTTTTACTATCCAAAGAAATTACCTTTGTTCGACATTCTGCACAGTGCTCTAATGTATATATAAACTTTTAGATTAGAGAAAGAACAATAAATTGAATACTTCACTTCATTTTACAGTGGGCACAGTAGGTTTATTATTGTAGGATTTCTCTTTGAATTTAGCTGTTTAAGTTTACACTGAAATAGTTTTTTTCTTTGTTGGAAATATTGTATTATTAAAGTAAAATTTGCACCCCTGCCTTGAGAAAAACTTGGGGAACTCTTCATAAACAGACGTAGAGATATTTTATTTTTCATTTCAGGACTACTTTACTGTAAGAAAACTACTGTATAACGACGACTTTACTACAAGAGGACTAATTTATAAGGACTACTTTACTATAAGAGGACTACTGTATAACAACGACTTTACAACACAAATGTATAAGGGCTTCTTTAGTAAAGGAGGACTACTTCATAAGGACTACTTTACTATAAGAGGTGTATTAAGGTGATCGCACACTCTCAAGAGCAGTAAAAGATTTGCATACAAATACATGGGGTCTGAACACAGAGTTTAAACCAAATAAATGTGTATACTTCATGTTAAAATGACCTCAGAAAGCATGTGATCCCAATCAAGCGGCACGCATCAAACAACTCAAAGTAACACTGTTTTTAAAAAAAGAAAGGAATTAGTTCTAAGCCCATGGCAGAAACACATGGTGAGGCTTTCTAGAGAGTCAGAGAAATAACAAAAATAGACTTGAGAGAAACATAAATAGCTGCACCTTTTGTTCTCTGTGCCTTCTACCTCTCCCTAACTGTTTGTTCAGATGTCTACTGGTTTACATGGTAATCTAATCTATTCTAGACTTTGGCCTTGGTGCTGGACCAAAACTCCCCACACAGATGCTGAATCTGCACACAAATCCTAAATCAAAGAAGGAGGCGTACATGTTCCATGGTCAACTAAGGTAAAGTTCTATATTTAGAACTGTAGATAAGGTTTATGGCCAAAGGTATGTGGACACCTGACCATCAAACTTATATGATCTTGTTGAACATCCAATCCCGTCCATGTCCCATGGTCCGATCAGACATCCAAGCGTCAGGTAAACCAGTGCGGTTTTAAAAGACCTCAGATCTCTAATCCCTTGACTTGAAATTTCTTCTAAACATATGGAGCTGTTTTAAGATGGTCACACCATGGATAATTTAGCTATATGATTTGGAGTTTTAGGACCTATGTTTGTGTAGAAAATTATTATGTTGTTTGGATCATTTAGCAACTTAGAAGATTTTTGCACATTACTGCTCATAGGTTTTAGAACACCTCTGTATTCATTTATTTTTTATTGAAATTCAAAACATTTTAGTGTGTAGATATACTTTTAAAATAGCATATAATAAAAAAACTATTGAAGACAAAAATGTTTCTAAACAAAATGTTGTGATCTAAATTTTTAACTGCGTCCAGTGCATGGACAAAACAATTGATGAAAAAGGAACAGCATACTTGCACTCATGACACTGGCTGACAAAGATATCAATTGGAACATCGCACTGAAGACAATTCGTATAGAATCAATTGGACACCATATACACAATATAATGCATATAGCCTTAGAAATACTGAATATATTGAAGACAGATGCCAACTGTAAGGTCGATTGGAGATAACATTGCACTATTCTCATCCGGTTTTTTATTAAGTGTGGTGGGTAGCAAATTGTTATCAAAGACCACGGTAGTGTCTAGAAAATGAATTTTGTTACAGTCACATTATAAGCTTAAGGTGATCCGTCAACAAATCTTCATGTAGTGATAAAAATAGTCTAGTTTTGTTCTGGTGCCATGCCAGATAATAAATATAATAAAGATGAAATCATTTATGTAACGTTTATACATGGAAATGTGGTTAAAAAGGGTTATTAGAACAGATTTATTATGTTCCAGTAGGCCCATTAAAAGGTTGACGTATACCGGGGTCAAGATGGCCCCCATTGAGTTGCCTCAAGTTCGTAAGTAATAGTCCTCCGAATAGTAAATAGTTCTTAGTTAGAACCAGCTCAGACATTTCAACAGGAAACTGCATGTTTTTTTTTTTGGTCCAATCTAGAGTCAAGAAAGTGATGTAATGCCTCTAAGGAGAATGGGTGAGGAATTAAGATGAGCTGTAAATTCAAAACCACAATGAATAAAATCTCCCGTATCTCTTAAAAATCATGGTAATACATCTCAGCCTTCATGGATATTTTCCTTTTAAATGTCATGAGTTAAAGTATTCTGTTAATTCTCTATCTATGATGAAAATAAAATATTGTTCATAAACAATCCCAACACTTATGCAGAAATTCCCACAAATGTTGGTCATTATCATAGTGTTCAATTAAGCCTTGTCCAACTAGGCATACCAGAGGGCATTGGAAAGGTAGATGTTTTGATTCAGGGTGCCACCCCAGCAAAAGAGCCCCAGACCATCACGCTTCATCCATGTCTGACAAATGGTGTCACTGGGGAACCATACTTTCACATAGTCAACTGCACACAAAAACCTTTTGTGATGAACTGACCATTTAATATATTGATTCATCGGTCCATAAGAGCTTCTCCAGTCTTTAGTAGTGCTTCATGGCCCAGGCAAGCCTAATTTTCTTATTTTCCATCTTAGCAATTACTTTCATACAGCCACTTGACCTGTCAAATCTGCAGCTCGAAGTCTTCCCTTTACTGTTGAAATTTAAGACTTGCATACTTCAACCAGTGTTAAGATGTGCCTGAAGCCACCTATCATAGAAGCTGTTGACCTCAGAAACTTGTCTTCTGATTTTGTTGTGGCTTTGGATTTGGCAGACCTCTTCCTGTCAGTTTCCTCCAATTTCCAAATGCCTTTTGTTGTTGTAGAAAAACATACTCACAGACACCTTGGTTTTAATGCATTCTGTCTAAATGAAAGGTCTACACTTTTAAGGGTTATATAGGTCTGTCAGTCTACCCAGGTTGATTGACTTTTTCTAACCGATATGATAACAATATACTAATTCCTGCAGTGCAGTACTGTCCAAATGATGCTTAAAACTCTGCTTTTATACTGACAAAAGGTTTGTAGGTAATCAAAAAAGTATGGGACACCTGTAGGAAGTGTTGGCATCAACTTTCAAAGCTTAATTTTCTTCAATTGCTGTAATATTGCTGTAACTTGTTAACCAATTACATGCTTGTTGAAAAAATGCCTTATTTACAACTCTTTTTTTCAGTTTTCGCTAACAAACATTTTAACTTCTGTCAATTTACTGCGTAACTTTGTATCATTTAAGTTAATTCACTGGACTTAAACTGGGGGTGTTCTAAAAACTTTGATTGGTAGTGCAACTCCCTCATATATCGCAGCTTCAACATATAGTGTCGAAAATGTGATATTTGCATTTCCTTTAAATGGATTCTGAAGATTCTGTGCCCAATAAAAACCCTTCTTACTGACTAGTTAATAGGTCAAGCCATCGTGAAATGTGTAACTTACTTTAAGTTGTTATTCTCTGGAAACTCTAATGACTTAAAAACACCAAGCTATTTTGTTTGCAACTTGTCTTGACCAATTGATTTGGTAGATGCACACGATGCATATTTTGGGGGGATTTGTCATCACACACTTGCTCTGGAGCAAGGCAGTCAACTTCAAAGTGCAATTAAACACTGATACATTTTTTTGTGATATAGACAATAAAACACATTAAAATCCAGAATAAAATATGCAATGGAAATAATAGAACCTGGCAGGTCGCATTACTTTCCCGTGGCCATGGAAACATGTGTCTGCTCCACAGGTGAAAAAAAGGATGCCAAGTCTACAGTTTATTTCAGGGGGAATGCTCTGCTTCTTAATGCTGCTGAAGCTAACTACTCTCTGTGTGCCCAGCCTCTGTATTTCCACTTAATCTGTTGTCCCGGGAGAGGGAACAGAGAGGAGGGGTAGAAAGGGGAATGTTTGTGTCTGCCTTCGTGTCTACTCTGTCTCTGAAACATTTTCTATGCGTGACACATCTGCATAGAGAAAGACAGAGGAATTGGGGGGGGGGGGGGGGGGGGTTGTATTAGAGGTCCCATTTGCACAAAGTGAAGTGATTGGAGTCCAAAAGTATTAAAGTAACTGCCCATGCGGTTCCAGATTTCTATGAAACATGACCTACAATTACCTAACATATGACTAATTTAGTTTTCCATCCAAAATGTTTTTACTATGTAAGTTAAAAGTCGTATTTTCTATGTGGGGAATGTGTGGGTGTACCTGAGCAACAGGGTAGTTGCTTACCGGCCAGTTGAAACACATCACAAGGATTAAGTCATCCTTACAACAAGATAGAAGTTTTAGGTGGGGTTTTTGAAGGGTTTGCAGTAAAGTTAACTGAATATTAACAAGTAAAAGTAAGATTTACAGTGGTAGTTACCTAAAACCCTAATCTGTCATTAGTTTTACATGCAAATGGAATTTTTGTTTTTAGCAGTATAGCTGTTGGCTGACCATTTATTACAGTTTAGGGGGAACTCAGTGTAACACATCACAGATATCCTCACCGAATAAATTAACATTTAAAATATTGCCTGCTGACAATAGGTTTCTCTGTCTTAAGATATGGCTAAAAATAAAATACACTGTTGTTCAGGGGTTTATTGACGCTGTTGAGGTTTAGTAAGGTCAGGGTAGCAAAGTAAGGAGTTAGATTTCTAGTGTTGCGTCTTATCCCAACGTCAATGTAAGAAAATACACTAAACCTCGGTCGCTGTCGCTTGGCTCAGGGCCATACATGCCCATATTCATTGTAAAAACGTCATTAAATCTGCTGAAATAATGGACCAACAGGGATTGTTTGGGCTGTGGCTAACAAACTATATATTTGTGATATATAAATATATATCATATATATGTAATATATATATAAATAATTAGTTAAATGATCAGTTGTCAACATAAGCTCAGGCCAGGAACAGACTCGTCACACTACATTAGTTTTCTCTTCCCAAAACATTTAATTTTGACTGGACACCAATTTCCCACAAAAAAGAAACAATAATGTCATATTGAAATGTGTTTTAAATCATATTTTATTTTCCATTACACTACTCATATTCTAAAAGTCTGTTTTATTTTGTAAGAACACATTGGTAAACTAAAGTAAGACAAGAACCATAAAAAAATTCACTAAAGGATTATTATTTTTTCATTTAAAATAAACTAAAACAACTAAACATGTGTCTTTCAACTTCCAAACTTTGATAAAAACCAACCGGATTTTCAAGCTTATCTATATTTCTATCTTTTCCAGAGCTTACCAAAGCTTTTGGACATGTGTACCTCACATTCAACAAAGCATACCACCGTCAAGAAAACACATTCGCTTTTTGTGTAATGTAACACAATGTTATTGTTTTGAGGCAGACCAATAGCGGTAGAGATTGGTTGAAGATATTTTGAAATCTCCCTATTTTAAAATTGAACACATGACCCAAATGCAGATGAAAATACACCAAATATTGCAAGTGGACAACAAAAGTCACATCTCTTGTGTTTATCCACATGGGAATTATGGAGCTTTTGCACATATTTACTTGAAAAGTTAAGCAGACCTTTGGCTGAGCCAACACATGTGGATCAAGTAAAGCTTTCTTTCGAGCTTTCTACCTAACCTCACATTTCTATATCAATTTCTATACCCCCTTATTTATTAGCAGGAGTGCTGGTGCAGCCAAGTCTCAATGGTGATGGAAAAAACCTGTGATACTAGCCCGCTAACTATGAAAATATCTAACGAGAGTTGATGTCATTGGTAGTTTCAGTAGTCCCTGGACGGTGAATGTGGCAGTCACCAAACAAACCAGCATTGATTTCTGGTGTAATAGGCCCTCCAAGGTAAGGTGAGGGCAAGTCCACATGGCTTCAACCAGCTACTCATGCAGCTGATTGGTATCTCAGAGACTCATTGAATGTTTGGGTCGAACGTCATCCAATTTAATATTGGGATAATTAAACTGCCATATGCACTCATCCTCCCTCTTATGGATGAAAATTACTCTTAAATGTTTTGAATATTCCTTAATATAGGCCTTTGATATTTGTACTTACTACTAGTAACAGATCTTGAGACAAGAGATTGTCTGCTTTATTTTTAGTTTCATTCAGGGCAGGGGCTTGGAGTACATATTTCTAGTTTTATGTCACAGTACTGTAGTCAAAGGCTTGGAACTCCAGCTACAATGGCTTGTGTGGATGACATATCTGTTGAAATAGAAGACTCAGACACCGCCCCTACTACACAGCCAATCAGGAGCCACCTCTGTTCCTCTTTTAATTGTTCTGCCAATATAATTTAAAACACTGTTTGAATTACCGGGAAGTATTCCACTGTTTGGACAGCTGCACGTAAAATAGAAAATATTACGTTTTTTCCTGCATGTAACAGTGTTGTAATGATCTAAAAACACCTTGCAAACCCAGTTCCCAAACAGACACCCCAGCAACAGCCCAACATCTCTTTTTTACAACACTTCAAGTTACAGCATATACGATGCATTCAGTGAAAATAATGAATGTGCGTAAATCATAGACAGGCCCTTACTGTCGGCTGGGGAGACAATATAGTTATTGTTACCATACAAAGTGGTGAGGGATTTATTTTCTATTGTTTAAACATACACCCACCATATTTTTGGTTTCAATTGCTGTGCTTTAATCTGTGTATGTATGTAGGAAAGAATATTGAATTATTTTCCTCTCAAATAAAAGACAGAGGGAATTCTGGAATATCCTTCCACTGCTAACCAAGCCTCTGGCGTGAATCACATGTTGTCTGGGTGATGGAAACCATAGAGTGGCGAAGGAACAAGATAGAGTGAAAAGAGTAGGTGGAGAAAGTGAATGGAGACTTTCCGTCTGGACCGGCAACACGTTCCAACGTACAGCCCCAAGTTCTCTGACACATGCCACTGGATGCCTGGTCCCTCTGTGCTTTGTAGTTGGGTTGTTTTCCTGGTCATGTTGTCATGCTGTCAGTGTTAACTCCCGATGCTACTAACAATCCCACAACAGGCATTAATACACACTCCCTTCTCTACACGAACCTGATGTTTTCTCCATTCCCCTAACCCTTGTTTTGATCTAGATTCTGGGAGCATGTTTTGAAAGCTTTTTCTGGAGAACAGCCAGGGGCAATGGAACAGACATACAGTTCACGCTCAACACTTTGTTTTGGTCCACCATAGCAACAACGTTTGAATGTTTAATGGCCCTTTTTGGTTTCCAGTCAAGCACAAATTCTGTGCCTTGACTTTGGAAAATTGGTCAGATCTTTGGAAGTCTGTTGTGTTCACATGTGTTCGTAGAAGTAGTGTGCTTGGAGAAAATGGTATTGGGAGCTATGTTTGGGAGCTATGTTTTCCCATTTAAAAGGATCACCAGCCATTGCACCACCTTGACAGAAAACTGAGACAGTATCTCTGGGCTAGGTTTCAAGTTATTCTGGACTTTTATTGGAAAACCTACGTCTTGATCTCAGTTTTGTTTTGTCGTTTGTTTGTTCTGGAAATCATGTCCTGTGAGTCTACGCAGGCTGAGTTCAATGATGTCACCCTGTTGGTGTTGACATATGAACAGTGGTATCTAGGAGGGATAGGAACTGCTGGCTGGAGGGAACCTTGGTTCCAGAAAAACAAATTGAGAAAAGATTCAGAATCCTTCATTCACTAAACACTACTACATATACCCAGAATGGGAACTGGTGTAATGGTGCCACTAGTGCTTGACAACATACAGGCACAGAAAACCAAAACATTTGGTACAAACAAACTATGGGTGGGGAGAATATTATATGCTGATGTGATATGAGGTTCTACATCCACTTGTTACTTTCTGGATGTGTTTCTCTGTGTGTGACATAAGAGTCGGGGTGGTATTAAAGTGTCCTGATTAAATCAGAATTACAGTGTAGCAAAGCAATGGACAATGGTTGCATTCAAAGTCAACAATCCCTGAAGTCATGGTTCTTGTTTATTACTCTTTGGGTTCAAAGTTTAAATTGCTTTATTGTTCCCTTTGAAATTGTTTGTTTTTTTCAAACATTTCATTTGAGATTTTTCTAATTCAGCAGACTATCTAACCTCGATGGCCAGTAAAACACAATAACACCAATTCTAAATTGTCTATAGTGGGAATCCATGTATTACTGCCTTTACCTTCTAAATAAAGTTAATTCACATGGAAACATGGAACGAAAAGGTGAATTTCCATCGTTACTACGCCTGACCTTCTGTTACCAGAGCACCCTCTTGTGGCCAATAGCTGGATGAACTGTTTTCTCAGTGTGTGGGCGGAGTCCTAACCACAAGACCAGCTGAAGCCATGCCAGGACCAGCATGGTATTTACTGTGTTGTCAGTCAGTTGATTGTTGATTTAAACACTGCAGACATGTGTGCATATTTTGTAAAGACTTACCTCACCAAACACCAATAATATTATCATAGCTGACCCCAAAAATAATTGTAATTTAAATCAGATGCTAAGCCCTTCATTGATCTAAAGCTATTTCTGACTGTGGGAAGCAGATAGGTGAAACATTCTGTTGATAAAAGTGCACTGATTAATTAACCATGCTTAACCTTTCAAAAAACAGGAAGGTGAAGAGGTGGAAAATATATTTCAGGACTGAATTATGAGGACAAAAGAGATAATGCAGAGACACATTGCGTTTCTTTGCCTTGATAAATGGGGTTTGAAAGGCCAGTCATTATCAGTAAAATGCTTCATTATTATTCATGGGAATGATTTATCAGTCTGGATTAATGTGGTATTCAAACAAAGGAGAGGAAAGAAAAGTTAGGCTCTCTGTTATACCTATCATCCTCTAGGGGGCACCATAACCTCAGAGTTTGTAATGTAACTTTAAAGTGGCTTCATTTAATCTTTACCAACACTGATCTGAGACTAGAAAGACTCACACCTGGGTCCAAACAACTCTAAAATCCTAAAATCCAAACAGCAATCATCTTAATTCCAAAACCATTCTTTTAAACACTAATTTCTCATCATGGAAATATTTATAAAGTGTAATTGTTTGCCGTTTTAAGCCCTACTTTGGGTCATACATATTTAGGCACTACTAGGGTTAAATAATCGCATTCGGTGTATATTATTAGCCCTTTAAATAAAGTGGCCCAAACGTTTTGATTTTTGAAGTATTTAAAATAGTTTATGAATGGTATTTAATAGTAGGCTATTTATAGATTAACCACTATTTCTTCCAGATGAATTACAAATCAAAACAGACGAACTCAGCAAACAGAAATAGGTTTCAGTTGTATGAAGAATGTAGTGCTTGGGTGGGTATGTAGGAGAGTGTAGGGTGACATGGGAGGACTGGGAGGTTGACCACGAGTTGGGAGAGCCTGAGACATCCAGTCCCAAGAGGAGGGGGAGGAGGATGGGATATTTCGCAGTGTTGAGAGCAATGGATATATTGGATATCCAATGTCTACACACTCTTATTGAAAACCCAGCCCCCAGCCTGCTGAAACCAACATAAATCAGATCTGATCCAACATTATTTAATGGAAAAACTCATTTCGATTTGATCCCCAAAAAAACAACATACTAAACAACTGTCAGTACCTTGGTTGTAAGTGTGTTTAATCAGATCATTTATTCTCTGTGGAATCACCGTTCTCTAGGATTTCATGCGGTAAGTCTGTTTAGGTCTCTATCAACCTAGAACACCTGGATTTTGCGGTTTTATCGTTCTGTTCTTTGCAAAAAGGTTCAAGCTCAGTTGGATTGGGAGGGAATCTTCTGTGCACAGCCTGCTGTAGGTCAGTTTATATTGAAATCCTGCCAATAACTGGACCCTTTTAGGACAGTGATCTTCTTTTTCACAAGCCATTACTTGGTTATTTGGTAGTGTGCTGTGGGTAATTGTCTTGTGGAAAGGCAAACATTTTCTTAAACCCCTTTAATGCATTGGTTTAATCGCAATCACCATACACCCACTGAACATAATGAAGACAGTCTATAGCATTTGCACACATAAGCTCACCAGTTTAGCTTTGAATCTCAATCGTGCACTTTATAAACATCATTGAATCACCACCACATTCCCCTATATTCCCATCTTGTCAACATGTACCCCAAAAATAGAGCAGGAATCTTATATCGATCTATCAGAATATAAAATAAACAAAGCCCCCTAGTGGACTAGCAGGGGGGTCTCATTATAACTGTATTATCATGAAACATTCATTAAGTTAAAACAGTCTCCCAGCAAGCCACCCCCCCCCCCCCCCCCCCCCCCCCCCCCCC